>VZQC01011427.1:470714-652224 GCA_009823505.1 Rhizomys pruinosus | reverse complement strand
TGGAATTGAATCTCTCAGTTAATGAAAATAGTAAATTGTAAAACCCCAGGAGCTTGATGTAATGGAACTTAGGATGCTATCAAAAGTTAAGCCCATAACCCTTAGGTATAGCAAAATAAGTCCCGGTGAAAGTCACAGAAAATGTTTTCAGCTAAATCATAGGAAAAATGTTCCAAAATTGAAGGAAAAATGCCAGGCAAGGTGCAGTAGCCATACAGAACACCCAATAGACAGGATTATTAAATAAAGTCAACTATCCACAGTATAGTCAAACCAATAAATGCATAGAACAAATAAAATATCCTGAAAGCTGCAAGATAAAAAGACCTAATTACACATAAGGGTAAGCATATCATAATAAAATATTAAATATTTATTAATTTAATAACACTTTTTTTAAAAAACAAAATAAGCAATAAAAAAAAAAAAAAAAAAAAAAAAAAAAAAAAAAAAAAAAAAAAAGAAAAAAATCCATGAGAAGAACAGATGTAAGCAATTTATGTCCACCAAACAAGCTCTACCATGATACTAGGAGGAATACTTCTGTCTGAAAATAAGGTAAAAATGCCCCAAAGGGCAGAAGAATGAAGAAAGAATTCCAGAACAAGTAAGCAAGAGAGGCCAAAGAACAACACTACCACAACAAAATGACAGGAATTAGTAGATATTGGTCAATAACTCTTTTTTTTTTTTTTTTGGTCTTTCCAGACAGGGTCTCCCAGTAGCCCCAGTTGTCCTGGAACTCTCTCTGTAGATCAAGCTGACCTTGAACTCACAGAGATCCACCTGCCTCTGCCTCCCAATTACTAGGATTAAAGGTGTGCGCCACCATACGTCCCAGCTCAGTAACTCTTAATATTACTATTCTCAATACTGCAACAAAAGAAATTTATTAGAATAGATAACAGGATATATTTTTCCTGCCTTCAAGAAATAGACCTCATTATTGATGATGGAAACACCTTAGAGAAAGATGATGTAAAAAGTCAAACTAAGCAGAAAAGAAGCCGATGTAGATAGTCTATTGTTGTAAAACACAGACTTCAAACTAAAACTAGTCAGAGGTGATAAGGAAGGATATTTGATCCTCAGTAAAGAACTATACACCACGATGATATTATAATCCTGCATGCATGTTCACTGAACTGTTTCATAAAAGAAAACTACATGATCTAAATTGCACATTTATTCCAAAAGAGTGATAGTGGCAGACTTCTGTATCTCACTATCATCAATAGACTGGTTATCCCCCAGAATAATGAAATAGTGATAGACTGGAGTTTAGTGATACCTTAATTCAAATGAACCCAAGAGGCATTTACCAAACATTTCACTCAAAAATCAAAGAAGCCAGTTTCTTCTCAGGAGTCCAAGGAACTTTCTCCAAATCAACCACATATAAGATCTTGAAATGCATTCCAACAAAGTTATGGAAATTTAAATAATGTCCTGTATTCTCTAATACTAAAAAAAAAAATATAAAAAGAAATAGAAATGGAAAAAAAAAAACACAGAAATGAAGGAAATGAAATATTTCCTAGAATTAAATGACAACAAAACCAAAACATACCTTTATCTATGAGACAAAATGAAGACAATCCTAAAGAAAGAGTATAAATGGCATCAAGCTCAAAGCTCTGTCTCCACTAGCTCACTTCCATAGTGCTGGACAGTATTAATGAAAAAAAAAAAAAAACCTGAGACAAAGATGCAGGAACAGTTATGGCAAGAATGCATGATCTGGGATGGCGGGGGGGGGAAGGGAAAGGAAGGGAAATATGCCTGAACTGAATTGGAAAATGATATATTGAAAGGCACAAAGCATCATAAAAAAATGTTAAAAAAAAAGATACCATCTTTAACTCCAGTTTCCAGGGGAATCGTGACACCCTGCTTCTGTACCTCTGCAGCATTGTGACATGGGTGCACCAACCTACATGCAAACAATACATTCATACACATAAACAATAATAAATAAAAAATTAAACAAAAACAAATGTTCTGACAAGATATGCCCACTTGTGCAATAGTGGGGTGGATATTAGGGCAGTAAACAACCATGCTCTGCTTTTATGCAAGGCTGGCTTTGCAAGATGATTACATGCCTGGAACTGTTGACAGGGCCAAGAACCTATGGCTAGATAGGTGAGGGTTTTTAGGGAGATCTTTCCTAATACTATTTGATTCTGCTAAATGTACATAATATTGAATTGACTTCTAATTACTAATTATCATCCCATAGATTATTATGTCTCTGAACTCTTGGCAGAAGAGCTTGTTCTTGTAGCAGATGACAACTAACAGAAAGAGATCCACAAATGTTCAATATGCAGAGAATAAGAGACTACAACTTTGTCAGCAGTAAATAGGAAACCTACACTCCAATTCTTACTTCCAAGGCTCAGGGATCTTTGAGGGACCAGGTGGAGAAAAACTGTTAAGAATCAGAGGTGTTGGAACACTACAGGGATGAAATGGTTTCTGTATAGTAGAGATGTTACACATATGAACTCACACCAATCATGAAAGCATGAACAAGACCTGTGACTACTCAAGCCAGACAAACTTCTCTCAGAGAGGTGCAGAAGTAGCCAAGAAGCCGCAGCTTTGGCTGAGGGCCTAGTGGAAATTGTTTGCTCCTCAGAGAATGAGAGTTGGTATTTTTTAAGGGTGTATTTCCTTAAACTAGGGGATGGAGCCACATCCAATAGGATTTGGGTACACAAATTGCACTACAAAGTCCTTAAAAAAATCATACAGGACATGACCTTTCTGGGTATTAAAGTGGGAGTAGAAATGAGTGAGAAACCTGAATGTTACCTAAAATCTTATAAAATTCTCAAAAATTCAATAAAGATATTGTGAATAACTAATTTCATTATTCCATGTATTGTTCATATTAGAACACTATGAAAATGACAGAAGTCATTTAAAGTAGGAAACTTTTATTTTGGTGCATGATTTTATTGAAATTTTCATCCATGCTGGCAAGCAATGCACGGTGACAGGAGGAACTTCTACTTCTTTTGTCATAACAAAGATTTGGAGACAAAAGCAATTCAAATCATTGCTTACCAAGTATGCATCTTAGACAGAGACAGGTATCACCTATGGAGGCTCAGATGTAATGAATGACCTACAGCAATCAGACATCTCACATTTCCTTAAATCATAAAAAAAAATGCTGCCTAAAATTAGAAGCAAGTGAAAGAAAGAAAGAAAGAAATCCTCCAACTCAAGATATCTATATATCTATCTCTATCTATCTATCTATCTATCTATCTATCTATCTATCTATCTATCTATGCAATACAAGTTGGAGGAAAAAAGTTAGAAGCAAGTGAGAGTAGTGCAAATCTGAGAGAGAAACAGTAACAGTAATTTCACACCAAAGCTGTGTAAGCTCATGGTGATCTATAGTGAAAATCGCTTTTAGCCAGCATCAATCTCTATTGATTAGCCATGAACCCTTAGAGGCCACGGGCATAAGTCATAATCTAAATATAAAACATTTGCCATATGGGGGAGTGGGGGGAGGGACGCGGGTCCGGGGGCAGCGGGGGCGATGGGGCCGGGCCAGGGGCCACAGGCTGGCGTTGACACGAGTCCGCGGTCCCCAGGACTTGTTTCTCATGATCCGGCGCCATAAAACTACCATCTTCACGGACGCCAAGGAGTCGAGCACCGTGTTCTAGCTAAAGCACATCGTAGAGGGCATCCTCAAGCGGCCACCGGAGGAGCAGCGGCTATACAAGGACGACCAGCTCCTTGATGACGTAAAACTTTGGGCGAGTGTGGCTTCACCAGTCAAACAGCACGGCCACAGGCCCCAGCCACAGTGGGCCTGGCCTTCTGAGCAGATGAGGCCTTCGAAGCTCTACGCATCAAGCCCTTCTCCAGCCCTCCAGAGCTTCCAGATGTGATGAAGCCACAGGATTCTGGAGGCAGCGCCAATGAACAAGCTGTGCAGTGAGGGCCTCAGGCCCAACCCAAGACCCATGCCCCCCAATAAAAAAAAAAAAAAAAGATTTGGGTGTCAAAAAAAAATTGCCATATGAAGATATTTGCATGGTTCGTCTTCATTTTGCATTATTTGTAGTCTTTAGTTCCTTCAAGGATGTGGAGATTACCTGATAGAAACAATCCATGATAGGTGGCCCTTTGGACGTTTTAGCTAATTCTATTTCTGCCATCCCTTCTTTTTGCTTTTGTCTGAGGCCATGTGAACAGCCACTGTTTCATATTTCTGTGGGTGTCTTCCTGCCATGATGAGAGACAGATTGGAACCTTTTGAAACTGTGAGACAAAGTACCCCTTTCCTCCTTAAATTGTTTCTGCCAAGTTATTTGATTAATTTTTGTAATTTTCCATTCAGAGCACATAGTTCTCACACCCATCAGAAAGTAAAAAGATGATAGAGGAAAAACTAAAGAAATATAATTGAAAAAGTCATATGAAGACACTGTGAGGGTTGAAATTGTCAACTTGAGAGGGTATAGAAGCATCTAGCTGAGATAGGGATACCTAGCTTCTGTGGGGAGCACCATTCCAGGAGCTGGGATCATGTCACATTTGATTCTCTTTGGCTCCTATTGATTCAAAGTGACCAGCTGCTAATCCAAGTCCATACACTCATTACTTCTCTGTCACTGTTTTTGCCAGTGTGCTTTATCACAGCAAGAGGAAAGTCATACAGATAATTTACTTTTTACTGTTCCTTCGGTATTGATTCTTTTAAAGTCTCTAAAACCTATGCACATATTCCACTACAGTGAACCTCACTTATACAATCTTTTCACATAGCTATTAGAAGGAAAGCATTAACTCAACATGCCCAGGTTTTTTCATCACTTCCTATTCCAATGAAAGACTCCAACTTATGGCTTGGAAACTGTGATGGTTAATCCTGTGTGTCAACTTGACTGGACTAAGGAACAAATAAGAGAAAAGGGATGTTTGGATTGGACCCACCTCAACCCGGATGGCCCACCCCAAATGTGGACGTTACCTTCTGCCGGCAGGCAGTATAAAAGGCCATGGCAGAAAGAGCTGGTCCCTTTTTTCTCCTGCGGCTTGCCTCTCTCATATGGTGAGCTTGTCTTGCTGCTGTGATCAACCTTTTGGATCCCAGCGTGTACTGAGACCGGCAGATCTCCTGGAATCCATTCGGGCCTTCAGCACTAGATTGGGACTACTGAGACATCCAGCCTTTTGAACTGAGCAGTTCCCTGGATTCTCCCGGCCTTTCCAGTGTGGTGCAGCTACTGTTGGACTCCTTGAACTCTGTCACGTGAGCAAATCAATAAATTGTATATAGCTATATATATATTCCTCCTGTTACTTCCGTTTCTTTAGAGAACCCTGACTAATACAGATTTTGGTACCAGAAGTGGTTCTAGAGAAACAGAATTGAAAGGATGAATTTCTTTAGTGGGCTTCGTAGCCTCTGGAGTCAGCTCTCCAACCCAATGAAGCCTAGAGTTGCTGAAGGCTCTCCTGGTGGCATGAAGAGGAATGATAATCCTTGGTGCAGACTATTTGAACTAATTATGAAGATAGATCCATTTGACTCACCTAACTCACCTCTTGTGAGAAGCAAGGAATTTAGTGACTCTATATATAAAACGTTCGAGAAATTGCAGAAAAATCAGGAAAATAATGATGTTGCCTTGTTGCTCCTAGCATGTCTGGATAAACTGTTAGACGAAAATATGGAGCTCGGTGATAAAAATGACCAGCTCCGGATTCGAAACAACAGTTTAAAGGTTTCCAAGTGTGCTCTGGAAGAGAATCTTCTCTCCAGCAGCCAAAGAGCTAAAGCAGCAGAAAATCAAGCTGGAGCCCTTATTATACGGTTGGCTGATTTACAACGCAAATTTAATTCCCAGCCACGAAAAGTGTCAGCAGTTAAAGTGAGAGCACTGGTGGGGAAAGGGTGGAACCCTGAAACTTGGGATGGAGATGTGTGGGAGAACTATGATGATGAGGATTTTGAACCCTCGGATTCTGAGGGATTTTCTTTATCTGAGGAATTAACCTCCCCACCCTCAGCAGAGAATCCACACCCTGCAGATCCCTCCTCCCCACCCTTGCCTGAGGAAATTAATCCCCCCCTCCCAGTGGGAGCTGATGTCCCTCAGGGCCCAACAATTGTTGCCTCTAGACCTATAACCAGATTGAAGTCTAAGCAAGCCCCTCAAGGTGAGATAGAAAGTGTGGTCCACGAGGAGGTGCGATATACTACTAAAGAAATTAATGAGTTTGCTGATTCATTCCGGCAGAAGCCTAAGGAATATGTGTGGGAATGGATTTTAAGGGTGTGGGATAATGGTGGAAGGAATATAAAATTGGATCATACTGAGTTTATCGATATGAGCCCACTGAGTAGAGATTCTAGGTTTAACATGGAAGCTCGAGCAGTTAAAAAAGGTGTTAAAAGTTTATTTGAATGGTTGGCTGATGTATTTATTAAAACATGGCCTACTAACAGCGAGTTAGAGATGCCTGATATTCCTTGGCTTAGTATTGATGAAGGGATTGTGAGGGTCAGGCAGATGGGCATGCTCGAGTGGATTCGAAGTGTAAAACCACATTCTCCACAATATGAGGACCCAGAGGACATGCCACTCACTGAATTTATAAGATGGAAAGTACTGAGAGAGACACCAGAACATTTGAAGAGCTTTGTTTTTGCTCTATTTCTTATGCCAGATCTTACAGTTAGAGAAGTTGTGGCTCGTTTGCATAAATTAAATGTACACGTAGTAGGTCTAACAGGACCTCAGGGTAGGCGTCAGGTGGCAGCACTGAATCGCAGAAGGCCAGATGAGCGTAGTTACAGTAATTATCATAATGGGTGGCAAAGGCAAAACAATACCTATAATGGCATGACCCGAAATGATCTTTGGAACTGGCTAATTAATCATGGTGTTCCCAGGAACCAAATACATAAGAAGCCTACTAAGTTTTTATTTGATCTGTATAAGCAGAAAAGCTCTAGAACGAATGACAGGAAGTCAACATTTGATTTTAGGAGTAGCGAATCCCGCCCAGTTGACCGGTTTCCAGACTTGAGACAGTTCACAGACCCAGAACCCCTTGAATGAAGGGGTGGCCGGGTTCCAGTGAGGAAGGACCTTGTCACAATACCAAAGAGTTATGCTGTTTGCCTTCCTCCTGTCCTTCCCCAGAGGGACCTGAGGCCTTTTACTAGGGTAACTGTACACTGGGGAAAAGGAAATAATCAGACTTTTCGAGGCCTATTGGATACTGGTTCTGAGTTGACACTGATCCCAGGAGACCCTAAAAAGCATTGTGGCCCTCCGGTTAAAGTAGGGGCCTATGGAGGTCAGGTGATAAATGGAGTTTTGGCTGAAGTCCGACTCACGGTGGGCCCAGTGGGTCCCAGAACGCATCCCGTAGTTATTTCCCCAGTCCCAGAATGTATAATTGGGATAGATATAATTAGAAATTGGCAGAATCCCCACATTGGTTCCCTGATCTGTGGAGTGAGGGCTATTATGGTTGGAAAGGCCAAATGGAAACCATTGGTGTTGCCTCTACCAGGGAAAATAGTGAACCAAAAACAGTATCGTATCCCTGGAGGGATTGCGGAGATTAATGCCACTATCAAGGATTTGAAAGATGCAGGGGTGGTGATTCCTACCACATCTCCATTTAACTCTCCAATTTGGCCTGTGCAAAAGACAGATGGATCATGGAGAATGACAGTTGACTATCGAAAACTCAACCAAGTAGTGACACCAATTGCAGCCGCTGTACCAGATGTGGTGTCCTTACTCGAGCAGATTAATATGTCTCCTGGTACCTGGTATGCAGCTATTGATCTGGCCAATGCTTTTTTCTCAATACCGGTTCATAAGGACCACCAGAAGCAATTTGCTTTCAGCTGGCAAGGCCAACAGTATACCTTTACTGTCTTACCTCAGGGGTATGTTAACTCTCCAGCGTTGTGCCATAACTTAGTTAGAAGGGATCTTGATCGCCTGACTCTTCCACAAAATATCACACTGGTCCACTATATTGATGATGTTATGTTGATTGGACCCAGTGAACAGGAGGTAGCAGCTAGCCTAGACTTGTTGGTAAAGCATATGCGCATGAGAGGATGGGAAATAAATCCAACTAAAATTCAAGGGCCATCTACCTCGGTGAAGTTTCTAGGAGTTCAGTGGTGTGGAGCATGCAGAGACATTCCTTCTAAGGTAAAGAATAAGTTGTTGCACCTGGCCCCTCCCTCCACCAAGAAAGAAGCACAACGTCTGGTGGGTCTTTTTGGATTCTGGAGGCAGCACATTCCTCATCTGGGTGTGTTACTACGACCCATATATCAGGTGACTCGTAAGGCAGCAAACTTTGAGTGGGGCTTGGAACAGGAAAAGGCTCTTCAACAGGTCCAGGCTGCGGTGCAGGCTGCTCTGCCCCTAGGGCCATATGATCCAGCAGACCCAATGGTGCTTGAGGTATCAGTGGCAGATAGAGATGCTGTCTGGAGTCTGTGGCAGGCTCCCATAGGGGAATCACAGCGGAGGCCCTTGGGATTTTGGAGCAAGGCTCTACCTTCATCTGCAAACAACTATTCTCCTTTTGAGAGACAGCTCTTAGCCTGCTATTGGGCCTTAGTGGAAACTGAACGTTTGACAATGGGCCACCAAGTCACCATGCGACCTGAGCTGCCCATCATGAGCTGGGTGTTATCTGACCCACCAGACCATAAAGTAGGACGTGCACAGCAACAGTCCATTGTCAAATGGAAGTGGTACATACGGGACAGGGCCCGGGCAGGCCCTGAGGGCACAAGCAAGCTACATGAAGAAGTTGCCCAAATGCCTATGGTTCCCACTCCTGTTACAATGTCTCCTGGGCTTAAGCATGCACCTATGGCTTCATGGGGTTTGCCCTATGATCAGTTGACTGAGGAAGAGAAGACTAGGGCCTGGTTTACTGATGGTTCTGCACGCTATGCAGGCACCACCCAGAGGTGGACAGCTGCAGCATTACAGCCAATTTCTGAAACAACCCTAAAGGACACTGGTGAAGGAAAGTCTTCACAGTGGGCAGAACTTCGGGCAGTGCACATGGTTGTGCATTTTGCCTGGAAGGAGAAATGGCCAGAGGTTCGATTATATACTGATTCATGGGCTGTAGCCAATGGTTTGGCTGGATGGTCAGGGACTTGGAAGGAGCATGACTGGAAAATTGGTGAGAAAGACATTTGGGGAAGAAGTATGTGGATAGAGCTCTCTGAATGGTCAAAGGATGTGAAGATACTTGTGTCTCATGTAAATGCTCATCAAAAGGTGATCTCAGCAGAGGATGAGTTTAATAATCAAGTAGATCGGATGACTCGTTCTGTGGATTGTCAGCCTCTTTCTCCAGCTATCCCTGTTGTTGCTCAATGGGCCCATGAACAAAGTGGTCATGGTGGCAGAGATGGAGGTTATGCATGGGCTCAACAGCATGGACTCCCACTCACTAAGGCTGATCTGGCTACAGCTGCTGCCGAGTGCCAGATTTGCCAACAGCAGAGACCAACATTGAGCCCCCGATATGGTGCTATTCCCCGGGGTGACCAGCCAGCAACCTGGTGGCAGGTTGACTACATTGGACCACTTCCATCATGGAGGGGACAGCGTTTTGTTCTTACAGGAATAGATACTTATTCTGGTTATGGATTTGCCTTTCCTGCACGTAATGCTTCTGCCAAAACTACCATCCAGGGACTTACGGAATGCCTTATCCACCGTCATGGTATTCCTCACAGCATTGCTTCTGATCAAGGAACTCACTTCACAGCCAAAGAAGTGCGACTGTGGGCCCATGGTCATGGTATCCACTGGTCTTACCATGTTCCCCACCACCCAGAAGCAGCTGGCTTGATAGAACGATGGAATGGCCTCTTGAAGACACAGTTACAGCGCCAATTAGGTAGCAATACCCTGGAGGGCTGGGGCAAGGTTCTCCAGCAAGCAGTATATGCTTTGAATCAGCGTCCACTATATGGTACTGTTTCTCCTATAGCCAGAATTCATGGGTCCAGGAACCAAGGGGTGGAAATGGGAATGATTCCACTCACTATCACCCCTAGTGACCCAGTAGGAAAATTTTTGCTTCCTGTACCCACGACCTTGCGTTCTGCTGGTCTAGACGTTTTGGCTCCAATGGGGGGAGTGCTTTTGCCAGGAGATACAGCAAACGTTCTATTGAACTGGAAGCTAAGACTTCCCCCTGGCCACTTCGGGCTTCTACTGCCTTTAAGCCAACAGGCTAAGGAAGGAATAACAGTAGTAGGAGGAGTGATTGATCCAGACTACCATGGGGAAATTGGACTTTTTCTCCACAATGGGGGCAAGGAAGATTATGTCTGGAAGGCAGGAGATGCTGTAGGGCGCCTTCTGGTGCTACCATGTCCTATGATTAAGGTCAATGGGAAACTCCAACAACCCAAACCAGACAGGACAATAAATGGCCCAGACCCTTCAGGGATGAAGGTATGGGTCACTCCTCCAGGGAAAGAGCCAAGACCTGCAGAGGTGCTTGCTGATGGCGGAGGAAATACAGAATGGGTAGTAGAAGAAGGTAGTCATAAATATCAGCTGAAGCCACGGGACCAGTTGCAGAAACGTGGATTATAATAGATATTAACTTTCGTCCTATTTGGTTAAGAATGTGCTTGTTTATATATATATATATATATATATATATATATGTATATATGTATGTATATTAAGTGGATACTTGTGTTCCCTTTTGAATGTGCAACTGAGATATGTGTTAAGTGTTGTCATATTTAGGTTATTAGATACTGAAGGACTAAGTTCTTCTCAAGGACATTACCACCTACTCTAAGATATAATGCTTTGCTATTGCACATGAGATACTTATAACATGTTAGGTGGAATTATGACCCTGCCATTTGACATTTAAGCAGAGGCTATTTATTGGGTGTCAAGTTGACAAGGGGTGGAATTGTCATGGTTAATCCTGGGTGTCAACTTGACTGGACTAAGGAACAAATAAGAGAAAAGGGTCTTCTGATTGGACCACTTCAACCCGGATGGCCCACCCCAAATGTGGGTGTTACCTTCTGCCGGCAGGCAGTGTAAAAGGCCATGGCAGAAAGAGCTGGTCCCTTTTTTCTCCTGCGTCTTGCCTCTCTCATCTGGTGAGTTTGTCTTGCTGCTGTGATCAACCTTTCGGATCCCAGCGTGTACTGAGACCGGCAGATCTCCTGGAATCCATTCGGGCCTTCAGCACTAGATTGGGACTACTGAGACATCCAGCCTTTTGGACTGAACAGTTCCCTGGATTCTCCCGGCCTTTCCAGTGTGGTGCAGCTACTGTTGGACTCCTTGAACTCTGTCACATGAGCAAATCAATAAATTGTATATAGCTATATATATTTGTCCTGTTATTTCTGTTTCTTTAGAGAACCCTGACTAATACAGAAACCATCTCTGAAGCTTCAGATTATGGTTTATGTTCAAGATGTGATTTATGATGAAGACTGTCTTTGCTTAAATGTATAGAGTCTGAATTGAAGTTTTGGTAACTAAGATCAGACATGTGAGAATTTAATCTTTATGTCACTGGAACTCAATAAAATGTGGGACAAAAAAGCATGAGATCTTTTCTAGTTAACAATCTTGAGCGTATACTCTTATGTAGCCTTCTTATAAGAATTATGCAAATTACTATATGAAGCATCTGTGTTTGTGCCTATTTTCCATTTACTTTGCACTGTCTTTTCTTTATTTTGGTGTTAGTTTTTAACGTGGAAATTTTAAACTATTAAATTAAAGCACAGAAATTTTTCTGAGTTCCATTCATATTTCTATGAAGTGACTATGTTTTGCTGCTCTTAGAAACTCTCACATATGGGGCTGGAGCAAAGGCTCAGAAGTTGAACTTATGTGTTGGTCATTCGCAGGACTTGAGTTCAGGCTGAGTTACAATCATGTTGAGAATACATAAAAATAATAGGCAGGTAAAGCTGAAAATTATACTCCAGGAGTTCAAAGGTATAGTTTGAATGAAAAGGTCAACAGTTGTTCTCAATTTGGTGGGACCAATTGAATGGCAGGTTTTGCTTACAATTATCTTTAACTTCAGGTCCAGGTAATCAAACACATACAGCTTTCATGCACACACCTTCACACAGACACACACACAATTATACACATAACAAAATAAAATATATTGATTTTTAAAGAAACCCTGATTAAATGTGGGATCTCCATATTTTAAAATGACAACATCTGCCTTAGGTTTCCATAATACCCTAGTAGACTTCATACATAACAAAACATATCTTTAAATTTTCAGACATATATTTCATGTTTATTTCCTCTTATTTTCTATAGGTTTCAAATGTAGTAATTCTCGTAGATACAATATTTATCATTTAAATATAGTTATTTATATTAAAGTATACAATGATTTTTGTTTTATTACTCTTATTTTTATGAGAAAATAAACATGAGCAAAGGAAATTATAGAATGATGAATTCATTTATCTTATGGCTCCAGAATGATAATTGTCCATAATGGGAATGGCCAGGGCAAGAAGCGGAGCAAAGAGGGAGCTGAGGACTCACATCTTCAAGCAGGCCCTGGAAACAGAAGAGCAACTGGAAATGAGATGCATATCTACTCTCACAACAGACCCCCCAGTAAGATGCTTTATTCATCATGGCCACACCTCTTAAAGGTTCCTCAGTCCTTCCTAAAAAATGGCACCAAATGCGGACCAATTGTTGACCTTCTCATTCAAACAAGTACACTTGTGGAATCTGGGGTATAATTCCTTTTATGCATTATTGCCATGATTGTAACTCAAAATATCTCCACAGAGCTCTTCATATCATTTTCAGAAATGAAAACTGAGTGATTATTCTTTCATATTTTATTTAGTTATTTATAGAGTGAAGTTCTTCACTATAACAAAGTGCCTATAATTAAAGACAAAATAAAAGTCTGTGTTCTTGATAAAAGTTCTTCATGTTTTAGTTCAATGGCTGAATCTGTGTCATTGATTGTTTTGTCAAAATTAAAAGAAACCTTCTGTGATGATGCTATATGAGCCCTATACTAGTATAGTTGTTGGTAAAATCTCTTTCATGTCCAGAGTATAGGTGTGTAATTTAAGAGAAAGCACATAAACCTTCATTCTCATTATTACATTATAAACATCCCTTCATGGCATGTTTCTTACTATCCCCCTTAAGATCATTCTCCCTTCTCATATGTAATGGTCCCTTTCTGGTTTCCTGAATTCTACAGATACTGAAACTTAAATACCTAAGTCTAAAGATTTGACAGGAAGATCCCAGAACACATGACTTGAGTTTACAAGGTCTGGGTTACCTAGGTTGCATCATTCAGTGTAATATCAAGATGCAGAACTGATAAACACCCTATACAGAAACATTTCCTCATGAAAAATATTTTTTTTACTATATCAGGTTTTATTTACTATTTCCTAGCTGTGTAATCTTTTTAAATGTATTTTTCCTATAGTTTGAGTGCTAAATTTAGGCCAAATGTAGAGCTACTTTCGTCGAAAATAGTTTTTTAATAAATACAAGTGATGAGGTTTAAATTACTTTTTTGTCAGCTAAATTTTCAAAACCTTGTGTCTTAAGGAAGATTTAATTCAAAATCAGTCAGAATCATCTTGTAGAAATCCCAATGTTTGTATCTTATGTGTAAAAGAAGATTTCTCATCTGAGTATTATGTGAATAATATATTTAAAAATCAATATTACATTGTATGCTTTTTACAAGTCAATGACAGTGTATCTCAGTGGAACCAAAGGACATTTTTCCCAAAGTAGCACACATTCTCTGCTTCTTAATGAACATTAACAATTGCAGGCCTTCTCTGTTACCTAATTCTGAAATGTTCTTGGTTTATGAGAAGTAGTTTTGCAAACAACTTCTCAAGAGCTAATAGGTTGGAAATAAATTTCAGGTCATCACAACCTCAGTTATCTCATGGATAGTCACTTCTTCCTGGGGTATTGGGCTCTCTAGACACATCTGTATTCAAAGTAGCAAAGAAATATCTAATATTTATAATCATACATATTATTTTTCTCTAAAGGAGAATTATCTATCTTCTTGATACCCATTATTTTACATGTATGTTCTTTCCATTGTATTAATTTTCAATATAAAACATCATTTTAAAAATTTAAATGAACACATACCCAACTCTTTAAATTCATGATAAATACACAGTTTTCAACAAGAACTATGTGAGATATACAAAACATATAACATCAATTTAAATTAATTTAGAGAGATACTGTGCACAAAATGATACTTCAGTATTTTGTCTACTTTCTTATTTGCAAGAATCAATATACTTCTAGTAGATATTATGGAAATTTCCTCTATAATCTTCTTATTTAAGTTTGGAAACTCTGAGTTTGACCCATAGATGTTTGGGAAATTCAGTGGTTTCTGGTGGAAATATATAATATATTAAATATATATATATTATATATATATATATATTTCTTTTAGAAATTTTATAATGACCAACAATGAGACTTCCTTCAACTGTTAAACTTCAGAGTATATAATTTTATTCCTTTTATATTATTCATATATTATTAGTGTTTTTAGAAGGCCCAAATATTAAATTAATGCCATTTTAACTCTACATACAGTGAAATAATTTGCTTTCGAAATTTGTTCCTTCACAAACATACTATAAAACTTTTAAGAAAATCCAAGCAAAGTATAGTTTAGAGAAAATATTGAGCATGGATCTGATTATATTCATGTAGCATGCTAATTCACAGTACATAAAACTAATTAATGCAATTCTTCCTGTAAATCTCACAATCAAATTATATAACGGGAGATCTGGGTTAATCAATAGGAAGAAGACGTTATTTGAACAACAAAGATCATTGGAGTATTTCCATTACTTAGTCTCCAAGAAAGACGGGCTTCAAGAAGATCAGAAGCCTGAGCATCAGTCCTAGAATATAGGAGATATTTGCCTGTGTTGGTGTAGGAGTAAAGGACTAATGACTGAGTTGCCTTATCCTTTTGATGTTAGTAGACATATTGGAGTTGCACTAGGTCTTTTATCCTTCTGTGTTGAAGGGATATTTGGAGAAGCCTCAGTGTGTATTTTGCTTTTACAAAAAATGTAATATTCAAAATAATGTTTTAATTAAGGAAACTGAATATTTATATAGCATGTCTGTGTCTGCTACTATAATCTGATGATTATTGAATTTGCAGTTATCACAACTTAAATGAGATAAACCTCAGTTTACTCAGTTTCTGCTTGTGCTGACAAAATATATGAGGCAGGGCCAATCATAGATAACAGAAGTTCAGTATCTGAGTTATGCAGAAGCTGCATGTTGAAGATGTCAACATCTGAGGAAGGCTTTGCCTGTGCACAGATGGTAGAATTGGACAGGGAAGGGGAAGCTGCTCTCATTTTGTGCTCTATTGCAAGAGTACCTGATCACATTTTCCATTCACAATTAGATTCCTTAATGACATTCCTTAATGACAATTTTAACATAGCATTTTTGAAATGTTTATTTATTTTAAAGTTTTATACAGTTTATTTTGATTGCTTTGGAAATCCTCCATTTTCCACTAAAATCCTAACCTCCCCACTTTCCTGATTTCATCTTCCCAATTTGTCATGTTTGTAAAAGACTGTAGAATCCAATGTCTGGTTTTTAAATGTACATGCCTGTGGCAATGTCTGATCAACATAGAAGGCATCACACAAGAAAGGAAAACTGATCCACCTTCTCCCAGCACCCCAGTTTTTAATGTTGTTCCATTCACAGCACTTAAACTTGCAAAGGGACAAATTCACACAATAGAAGATGCTCTTTTCCCAATTTAAGTAAAAATAAAGTGAAGCACAGAGGGACTAGTGAATTGAATAAAATAATTTTCTATTATTAGGCAAAGTAACCAAGTCATTGGAAGTGCATATACCCAATGAATTTCAGAGGCCATAATATAAACTCCTTTCTGCATAACTATCATTAGTAAATGTTTATGCCCAACTCAAAGTAATTCTTTCTATATATGCCTCCATATCTATATATACTTAGATCAAATGGACAAACTGCCATATATGTCTGCCGCTCTGTGTGTGTGTGTGTGTGTGTGTGTGTGTGTGTGTGTGTGTGCAGACCAAATGACCAAACTGATAAAATATCCCTAGTGATATAATTATGATATTTTTATTTGGGAGATAACCAATGCTATATAATGCAACATGAAGCTAGCACAATAAGAGGGAATTCATTCTTGGTCCAGAAAACTTAGCCACATACCCATGGCTAGAGTGGATATAGATCCTAGAAAATAACGTACTATTGCTACTTTTCTGAAGCAATGTTATTTCTAACTATACTCCAATACATATCCTTATACTCATAAATAAGATTAGCTCTCTCACTCCTCAATCAATAGGCTTTCGTTTATTTATACTTATTGAATTTTTTTTATTTTCATACAATACATCTTTATCATATTTTGATGCCCTCACTTATCTGCACCCCATCTAGCCCCCCTGCCCCATGGATTTCATGCCTTCTGTAATGTATGTTAACCCATATGGAGCCATGTCTGTGTCCTCAAATGTCCCTCCGTGTGACTCCATTCTCCCTCTGACAATAGTTATCTGTTGCCCCTAGTTCCTCAGCTAAGATTGGTCCTTCTCACCCATGTCCACACTTCTGTGATGGGGTTTGCCTGGTTTGAGCTTGTGTAGTTAGAAAGCTTATTATTTTATTTTATTTTATTTTTAATTAATTATTTTTTGTTTGTATTAGGGTACTGTCTGCATGTAGGTTGGTGCACCCGTGTCATGCAATGCTGCGGAGGTCAGAAGAGGGAGTCGGATTCCCCTGGAACTGGAGTTAATGAAGGTTCTTAACCATCATGTGGGTGCTGGGAATCGAACCCAGGTCCTCTGGAAGAGCAGTCAGCACTCTTGAACACTGAGCCATCTCTCCAGCCCCAAAAGCTTATTTTTAAAAAGATGGAGACTATTAAAGAAGTAAAATTGGTCAAAATGCAGAGAAGTACTGACCCTGGAGAGAAGTACCCAGTCCCAACTGATACAGCTACAATGCAACCCCAACACATAAGCATCAGGCAGCATCATGAAAGGTGAGGTGAAAAAATTCTCAGAGCCAGAGAAACATGATGTCTGCTGCTAGATAATGTATTCCATCCATGACAGCCAAGCTGCAACAATGAAACCTTAAAACTTTCAGTGCCCAAGCAAGACATGAATGAACATATTATCAGTTGAAATTTATGACGAAATTGTACAAGGTCCCAGCTCAAGATGAAAATCTATATCCAAACAATGGCTGCTGACAAAGAATCAGTTTTCTCTAGGGATGAGCTACAGGTTATCAAATGACAAGTGGTCAGCCATAAATACATGTTCGTCCACGAAAAACTAAAGTGACTCAGTAGGTTTTGCACACACACACACACACACACACACACACACACACATGCGCACAGGTGACAATGATTATTAAAATAGCAGATATAAATTTGAGAGACAGTTGGGGTGACATGAGATGATTTGGAGGGCAGATAGGGAGGGTTGAAATTGTGGTCACAGTACTGACATAAGGAATTTTCAAAAACAAAAAAATATCCACCCTGTTGAAAAGCAAAACCACATTTTCAACTGATTACCTTCTTTAGAGTAACAAACACTCAGATATAGTAAATGAAAACAGGAGGATTTACTAGGAAGGTGTCAGAAAGGCAAAGTAATGTTAAATATTGCACATCGGTGTAAAACCTTCTACTTAAATTTCATATGTGATTTGATTCAGGTATTGGTAGCCAAAGTGCATTACAATCTCAAGGATAGCCTGGAAATTTGTGAACATATGGAACATTTGTCAACAGTGACAAGATGGATGATAAGAATAATTCATGAACCATTATAAAGTTTTAACTCTTGCTCTGAATCTTTTTCTGAGGCAGTACTATTAACATAAATAAAATCTAAAGACAGCATTCCATAATTAAACACTCAGTGGATTAAAAATGAGGAAGTTGATCTCATTTGCATTTGTCTCGAGGAACACCTGCATTTATTTCTACGATCTTCTCTGGATGGAGAAACACAGCTGGTAACATTATGACTAATGAAAAAAAAAGTAAGTTAATGGCTTGAAGAACTAGCAACAGTATTTTTTCCTACCACTATAAATATTAATAGAAATCAGGAGGCCCGCATTGGTCTCAAGATTTATAATTCCCGTTTTAGTAATCATTTTGAAGTAAAATATGATAGTCATTTTTTAAATGTTGGAATGTAAGTAGGATAATTAATGGTGAACAATATAGACTGTATTCTTACAATGCATGCCGATTCAACAATTCACAGTAAGTTTTAATATTTAATCACAAAACTTAGTACTCATTTGCATACACACAGACACAGGAGTGGATTGCTTACTTTGTACATATATTCTATGTAAAATAGGGAGAAGGAACTTTCATCTCATGCCTCTATCAACATACTTTTGAAATATTTACAGAATTCTGTTGATTTAAAAAAGTATACAAAGAGTAATCATATTTAAAATCAAAACATGCAAATTATTACAAATGATCTAATCTTAAAGAACAATAATGGCAGCAAGTATAAGAAAATTAAACATTGAAAAAGTCTTGCATATTTAAAAATAAGAAAATTCTTGAGCATTTCTTGGTCAAATGCATTGTTTTTGGAGAAAGGATTATGTGATTGTTCACATTATTTATGTAGACAATGAATCAGCAATAATGTAAAGTTTAGACATCTCAAAGCAACAATGATAATAGTGAAAAGAAAAAGTAGTCAGGGGCGTGGTGGCGCACGACTGTAATCCCAGCACTTGGAAGGTAGAGACAGGTAGATCTCTGTGAGTTCAAGGCCAGCCTGGTCTACAGAGTAAGTTTCATTACAGGTGGGGCTACAGGGATAAAGCTGAATTATTTCTTTGTAATTTCTTTGTAATTGGTCTTCTGGTTCTTAATTTCTCTAAATATTTTTTGTATTTCTACATTTTCATAAGTATGATTAATTATAATATTAATGTCTAGCAATTATAACTAGGTCACTGTATAAATAAATATAATGTTTCATTTTTCATTGTATGAATATTTATTTCTTTAAGCATATTAAATTTGCTTTCTATTTATCATAAATTAATATCTTTGGGTTTTCACTCATGCTTTTGCTTTATCTTGTTCTCTGGTTTTGATCATGATACTTGTGTTGCTCATAATACTTGTGTTCTGGCTAGTTTTTAATATTCACTGTGTTCTTTTTTTAATTTTATTTATGTTTTATGTGTATGAATGTACTGTCTGCATGTAGGTTTGTGCACCCGTGTCGTGAAATGCCACGGAAGTCAGAAGAGGGTATCAGATTCCCCTGGAACTGGAGTTAAAGACGGTTCTCAGCCACCATGTGGGTGCTGGGGATTGAACCAGGGTCCTCTGCAAGAGCAGTCGGTGCTCTTAACCGCTAGGCCATCTCTCCAGCCCCCAATTCACTGTGTTCTAATAACCATTAGTTTTTAATTCAAAAACATTACTGAAATTTGTTTTAGAGTTTATTTTTCCATTCAGACTTTAAACCTTGTAAAGACTGAGTTGTTATTATAATATATTAAGTGATATTAAGTTTCTCTAAGAGATATTAAGTTTCTCCTTGTTAAATCAGATAAGATTTAAGAAAATTGGGTAGTTTGTGTGATTTTTGTTCTCACTTTACACTGTATTTCATATCACGTTTTGTATGGAATTGTCTTTTTTCAAAACTTTCCTTTTCTAATTATTTTTGCCAACTTTTTTTCAAAGCTGAGTTTATTCTCACTTATATTCATGAAGATTTTAGATGAAAGGCAGATTCATGGCTAGTTTTCCTTCTATGATCTTTTTATCATGTTTGTCTCCAATACTTTTAAATTATCTTTTTTTCAAATCAAATCTAGACCCGTGTCCCCCTACCTACCAACCACGCCACCAGAGCTCATGCATTCTGCCAAACATGTTTTTCATCTTTTTCTCAGTCTCTCTCTGTTCGAGAAGAAGTTCATTGTTTCAGTCAGTTCTTTGATGCAGTCTTTCTGTTGTCATTGTTCTTATTCCTTCCAGTATGCATCACTCCAAAATATGCACATATGCATGCCACATATATCATAGGTTTTAGCATCTTCAGCTTATGATTTTTTTTATTAGTCTGAAAGATGTCATGTTTGAAGGTTCCTCCTTGGCAAGCCCAAACCGCCATCAGTTCTGCCCTTGTGCTCTACACTGGGGTTTTCACTTCCCATGAGGTTCGCTAAGCCCCATGTCCTGTCTTGATCTTCCTGTACTTGTCTCCATGATACAGCCTGCATAGTCGAAAAATGGCGGTCTATACTCTGAAGAGGCTGAATCCCCAGTAGTAGCTCAGTCCACAAGCTGGATGTCTCAGCAGTCCCCATCTGGCACTGAAGGTTTGGAGGATTCTTGGAGAGACATGAGTCTTCAGTCTATATTGGAAGGTTGAAAAGCTGTGTCTCACATCTTTGAAGGATGGCAGCCACAGAGTAGCTGCACCTGTAAGACAGGCAAAACAACTGTGCTCTTTTTTTTTTTTTTTTTTTCTTTTTGTCTTTTTACTAAGATCTCAAGTTTTATGCCTGAAGTACAATTTCTCAGGACTTACTATTTATTTATTTCTGGTTATACTTTCCTTTTGGATGTTTAAGGCCACATAGTTAGCCCAGATTAACCAAAGTGGTTGTTGTTGTTGTTGTTGTTGTTGTTTTTCTTTTTCTCAAGGTTACTTGAGAATCTGGTCCTCAACGGTCACTCAGGGCTGTTTTTTGGCGGGGTGGTGGTGGCTCCTGTTGACTTTTCAAACATCTGTTCCATCCACTCGAGAGCAAAGTCAGGTCTTGCTAGACCAGGCTTCCCTTTTTGAAGCATGAGCATAGTTTCCTCTATATCAACTGGACGCTGACCGAAGTGCCATTAGTGGAACTCCAAGACCTTCCTGCACAGAAAGACTGGTGAATCACATTTGCAGGACATTTCAAGAGATGCCCCATGAACAGTCCCCTGGGACTTAGTTTACCTCTGAGGGCAAATTGGTAGGGCCATTAAGTATTATGTTAAGCATTCAGAAAGGCTAAGTTACACCAGCCTGATACTTTAAGCTACTGTGAAATATTTTAGAAAAAGCTTGGACAAAAGGTCAAGGAGCCTTGCATAAGAAATACTAAGTTTCACTCCCATAAAGTAAATACTGTTGTTAGACATAATGTTATGACAAACTAGTTTCCCCCCATTCCTTTGATCTTATATTACACTAAAATATGCATACATACCCTCCACCTATATACCAAAAATTCCTAACTCTGAAAATAAATGGTAGCTTAGTTCTAGAACCTGTTAAGGGATTCACAATATAAGAGCACAGTTGTTTTTAGATCATGAGGAATATAACATTAACGTTGCACAGTTTGCCCCACAACTAGGCACTTAGCTCTAGCATCCACAGATGAGGGGTACCATTCATCGTTTGTTTTTCTGGGACTGTGTTACTTCACTTAACATGATATCTTCTAGTTCAATCTATTTACCTGAAAAGTTCATGATGTCATCTTGAAAGGCAGATTCTTGGCTAGTTTTCCTTCTGTGATCTTTTTATCATGTTTGTCTCCAATACGTTTAGTTTCTTTTGTTAAGTAATTACTCATAGAGTTTAAAATACATTTTATACGGAAATAAGTAATTTGGTTTTTTGTTTTGTTTTTTTGCAACAAATTCTCCCTGTAACCCTAGTTGGCTTGTGACTCATTATATAGGCCAAACTGGCCTTGAAATCATAGAGTTCCAAATGCTTCTACCTCCAATGTGTTGGGATTAAAGTCTTTCACCACAATGTCCAGCCTAGAAAGAGGTAAATTATTGTTAGGAAGTAATCACGTTATCTACAAATATCGTTCTTAAATAACTTTAAATAATCAATAGTACTAATAAATAACCATATATGACTTAAAGTCCATATTTATGTTACTGTATTCTTTGCTTTAATATTAATTATATTTTCAAATGAGACATACAAAGGGCTATATAAGCAGTAAAGAATGTAGGGGCTGGAGAAATGGCCTAGCGGTTAAGAGCACTGACTGCTCTTGCAGAGGACCAAAGTTCGATCCCCAGCACCCACATGGCAGCTGAGAAAAGTCTGTAACTCCAATTCCAGGAGAACTCCAGTTCCAGGGGAATCCGACGCCTTCTTCTGACCTCCACGGCATTGCACAACACGGGGTCACAAACCTACACGCAGACAATACATTCATACACATAAATAAATACAATAAAATAAATAAATAAAAAGAATGTCTAAAACAAGAATGTGTATTAATTACCAAGATCACAAAGGATAGCACATTTTTTAACAATATAGAGAAAAGAGAACCTTTGAGATTTGTTGCTGAGAAGAAAATTATTACAGCTTTCATGGAAAACAGTATAGAACTTCCTCCAACAATTTAAAAAATACAACTATTTCTTGTTCCGGAAATCCTACTGTTTAATGTTTGATTTTTATCGAAGGAGATAAATATGTGCACAACCGTGTTTATTGCAGTTCTCTTCACAATAGGGAAGACCTGAAAGCAACCCTGGTATCTCTCAACTGATGAGTGGATAAAGAAAATGTGGTACATCTACACAATGGAGTTCTATGCAATGGTAAAGACTACATCATGAAATTTCCAGGTAAATGGATGGAACTAGAAGTTGTTATGCTAAATGAAGTAACAGTCCCAGAATGACAAATAACATATAGTGTCCCTCATTTGTGGATCCTAACACTTAACCCTTATTTGTAAAGACAAACTGAGCTTTTATTTATTTTTTAGTAAATATAACACTAGAAAAGTACATTAAAACATACTTCAACTTGTTATTATGTAACTTAGGGATGTACAATAGTATTTATTTTTACCTGCATGGAACTCTAATGTGAAAAGGTGAATCCCTAAACATTTTTTGGAATTAACCTAGAGTTTATTTTCAGAGAGTGTAATTTTGTTATAGGTGTGTTGTTTATACATGCATACTTTGGAGTAATATAAAATTAAAGGGAAAAACAGCAACAAAAAGACTTGTTCAAAGAACTGATTAACAGTAACATTCTGAATGGAATAATTTTAAAAAAGACTGAGAAAAAGATGCAAGACATGTATGGAAGAATGCAGGCGCTCTGGTATGGTGGGGGGCATTGAAGGAAGATTGGGTCTAAATTTGATTAATAAGTATATGAAATGTACAAAAATTCAATAAAAATAAGAAAAATTCTGCATGATAAAACATGTCCTTACAGTGATCTCTATTGTTGCAATATCCACAATAGTTATAAAAGGGCAAACAAGAGCTCTGTCAGTTGATGAATGGATACTATATATGCAAACAACGTATACTACTTCCAATCACAAAATTGGAACTTTGTCATTTCCAACATTATGAGTAAAATTAGAAACAATTTTATTAAGTGAAATTGCCAGATACAAAATGACCAGATCTCCATGATCTCCCTCAGAACTGGTAAAATAAAGCTTTCCTCATGCTAACTGAAATTAGAATCAGGAATTTCCAGAGACAGGGGAACGTTGTATGTATACATAAATAGGAAAAGGTCAGTCAAAGAGCACTAATTTGTATGTAATGAAGAGTAATAAACTTTACTGTGTTATTAACTAATAAGGAAATTATATAATAATATTGGACTCTATATTTAACCAATCTAGGCGAAAACGTCATTAAAATTTCATCTAAAGAAATGACAAGATATACCCACTTGTGAAATAGTAGAAAGCATCTTATTGTGGCAACCAATAGCATTCTAAGTGTATTTAAGGTGATTTCCATAGGAGGAAACACATGCCTGGTATTTTAAATGTGGCACAGAACCCAGCAGTGAAAATCTCATAAGTCCTAAGTGTGGATTTATTATTATTAGTTTGCTGAATGGTCATGGTATCATACAATCCTCCAAGTAGCTCCATGCCAATAGCTTACTGACGTTTCATATTCTCATCGACGGAACTTTATGTGTAACAGATGGTAGTTAATGGAGAACATCTCAACTGGTCAAAGTGCAGAGTAAGTATCTAGCCGCACATATCTAGCACACCTTTAATCCAAGCACTAGGGAGGCAGAGGCAGGAGGATCTCTGAGTTCAAGGCCAGCCTGGTCTATAGAGTGAGCTCCAGGTCAGCTGGGACTAAAGGGAGACCCTTTCTCAAAAATCCCCCCCCAATATGTATTTGTTGAGTGCTCAGCCATAAGTGGGAAATCTATATCATAACCTTGCCAGCATGGCTCAGGCAACCTTGCAGAAGTTGGAGTAGAAATACTATAAAAGATGTCAGGGATGACGGGGCTAAAGAGTGTCTCCTGGGCGCATCTCCTGGGCAGGATGAGACCACTGAACCAAACTCACAGCAGATGTGGTTGCCTGTACAAGACTTTCAGAGTATCAGGACAGTCAGTGATCCATTAAGAAGGGAAGAGGAACTAACAAGACTCCATCAACAGCCCAGGAACATCTGAGAGCTGATGGTTGCTGGAAGAGAGGGGTTATGAATTCTTTCAGGGTGTGGCCCCTTGTAGATGGACCCCTTAGCCATCTCTCCAGCCCTTGCTTACCATAATTTTAAAATATTACTTTTTAATATAAAAATATTCCCTTGTTTTTGTCCTGCCTTTTCCAACTCACAGAGTTAGTTGCATTAATTTTATATTAAACAGTCAGTTTATCTTAAACAGGACTTCAAGTTTAAATAAACCCCTCTGCAGGAGCAGCCAGTGCTGTTAACTACTGTGGACCTGGGTTTTATTTTTATCATGCATATGGCAGCTAACTACTACCATATCTTCAGTTCCAAGGGAATTTGACATCCTCTTCTGACCTCCACGGGCATTTCACAACATGGGGACACGTACATATGTGCAGGCAATACATTCAAAAAATAAATTAAGTTAAATTAAATGAAAAATCAGGGAGAAATTGTATTTTGCAAATAATAGTGTCTTATAATTTTATTCATTACATTTAAAATTGCAAGCATAACTTAACTATATTTTATAATTGCCTTAAACTCATTAACATATTATAAGTGTAAATGATTTTATATTTACCATTACAAAACTATTAAAACATTTAAGGATTATTAAGTGTTCTTATACATTATATGCCTTGGAAATAATGTTTATCAAATGATATTTGAGGAGAAAGACATATTTAGTCTGCTGTAAGTCTTATGCAACTTTAAAATGTAGTAATGTATTTAACAGCATTTCCATATTATGTATTGTGCTAATGTTTAAAATCAGTTAAAAATAAATTTAATAAAAATGTTAGTCTTAATTATGTTAATACTAAAGACATAAAGTTAACGTTTTCATTTATGGATATTTGCAGCATTGTTGATAAATTGAGTTTCAATCAAAATATTTTTGTTCTTAAATTGATCATGGAGCTAGAGAGATTATTCAGTGGTTAAGACCATTGGTTGCTATTTCTGAGGAACCTGTTTGATTCACAGCACCCAAATTATGGCTAAGGACTATCCCTAGCTCCATTTCAAGGGGACCCTATGCCCTCTTGTGGGCTCTGAGGGCAATACATGCATGTTACATGTTGTGCACTTACATATGTCCAGACAAAACACACATAAAAAATAAAATAAATTACAAAAATAAATTGAATTTTATATTTCTTAGTACAATCAATTCAGAAAATAAGATGAAAACAGCTTGATAATATGCTGAAATTATAAGAGTGGAATAACATGTATGCTGAAAATGAGTTCAGGAGTGAGATGGAGGGATGGTTCCACGGTGAAGAGTGTGTGGTTCTTTTAGAGACTCCTGACTATGCTCCTGGCACCCGAAGATAGATAAAATTGAGTGTAACTCTGATCTGATGCTCGCTCTCTATTTGCTTCTGTGAGCTCTTGGCTTTACATGTTACAAAAAAATTATGCATGCACATATACACACATAAATAATAAATAAATATTTAAAAATAAGCCCAAGAAAATTGTAAGTGAAGTTTACTTTTTTTTTTTTAGTTTGCTCTTATAGAGCACTTTTTTTTTTTTTCTGTATATGTATAAATGTAGTGTCTGCATGCAAGTCTGTGCACCCGTGTCGTGCAACGCCGCGGAGGTCAGAAGAGGGTCTCGGATTCCCCTGGAACTGGAGTTCTCCTGGAATTGGAGCTTCAGACGGCTCTCGGCCGCCATGTGGGTGCTGGGGATCGAACCCGGGTCCCCTGCAAGAGCGGTCGGCGCTCTTAACCGCTAGGCCATCCCTCCAGCCCTGTAAGTGAAGTTTAATAACATGACAAACTTGCTGAGATGACTTTATATCAGTTCCTGTTAATGCTAACAAAGCACATTTCTTTAAAAAATAACAGTTAAGTCTGGCTCTGGCTCTATAGTGAGTTCCTGTGTGGGGTGCTCAGGTTCAGGCCTTGCTTGCTAAGACCACCTGAAGCACAGATAAGAGGCCGGCGCTGCTCTAGACAGGTACCAGAGAGGTACCCCCCAACTGGAATTGAGGAAAGAGTATCCAAGTGGGTTTTGAATGTACTGTCTGCATGTAGGTTTGTCCAACTGTATCTTGCAATGCTGCGGAGGTCAGAAAAGGGTCTCGGATTCCCCTGGAAGTGGAGTTCTCCTGGAATTGGAGTTACAGATAGTTCTTAGCCACCAAGTGGGTGCTGGGGATCGAACCCAGGTCCTCTGCAAGAGAAGTCGGTGCTCTTAACTGCTAGGCTATCTCTTCATCCCCCAAGTGGATTTTTTTGGAAAACCCTCAGAACAGGAAGGGAAGAGTGACTTCGACTTCCAATATCCAATATATAAACAAAATCGAAAGCCTGAAACATAGACAAGTCAACACTCCATAAACAAGGAGGAAAAAAAGAAAAGGGAAGCCCACATGCCTGGACATGGTGAAGGGATAACATGGGAAAGGTGCAGGATAATTCCGCACCAAGCTCTACCAAACCTACAGAAGATAGCTACAATGAGACTCCCATGGAGGTGACTCAAGAAACAGATATTAGAGGAACAATTGCAGACCTATGCAGAGAAATTAAAGAAAATAAAGAAAAAGTCAGAGAGCTAATGAGAGAGAATGAAAAACTCAAAAAGGACCTAGAGGGATACAATGACAAACTTTGGAAAGAACTAGAGGGAGGAAAATACAAACTCCGAAAGGAAGTAGAAACACTAAAAAAGGAAGCCAACCAACGAAGTAAGGAGCACCAAGAAGAGATTGAGAAGCTCAAAAAAGAAATGGAAATACTAAAGAAATCACAGGATGAAATGAAAAATGAAATAGAACACTCATCCAATCAAGAAGAAAGGAAAGGAAAAAGCCTCGGAAATAGAATGGAGGAAGCAGAACAAAGAATATCAGACCTATAAGAAAACACAGAGCAACAAAAAGCTAAAATAAAGAATATGAAAAATTTAAAAATACACAAATGTGGAACAACTATGAAATATGGGGCACTATGAAAAGATCAAACCTTTGCATCACAAGAATAGAGGAAGGAGAAGAACCTCAAGAGAATAGTATTGATCAGATCTTCAACAGAATAATAGATGAAAATTTCCCTAAACTTAAAAGTAGACAAACCCATACAAATACAAGAAGAACATAGGACTCCAAATAGACATTATCAGAAAAGAAACTCCCCGCACCATATCATATTTAAAATGATAGACGCCTGAAACAAAGACAAAATTCTGAAGGCTACAAAAGAAAAACAAGTCACATACAAAGGGAAACCCATCAGAATTACAACTGACTTCTCAGCGCAAACCATGAAGGCAAGAAGAACATGGAGCAAAGCATTCCCAGTGTTAAAGGACTATGGATACCAACCCAGAATACTATACCAAGCAAAAATTTCGATTATAGTTGAAGGAGAGAGAAAAATCTTCCATGACATAAACAAGATGATAGAATACATGTCCAGAAAACCAACTCTTCAGAAAATACTTGAAACAATTCAAAGGGCAGAGGAGAGGAGCAACTATCCCCAAGCACCTAGGAAAAGAAACGAATAAAAACATAACCATAGGAGTAGAATCAGACACTAAAAGTCCAAATGGATAATAAGGTGAAAGGAAGCAACAACCATGTTTCAATTATAACCTTAAATATTAATGGACTAAACTCTCCAATAAAAGACATAGACTGGGAGACTGGATTAGGACACAAAATCCATCTATATGCTGTCTACAAGAAACCCATTTCAATTTCAAGGATAGGCACCAACTTAAGGTGAAGGAATGTCAGAAATTATTCCAAACAAATGGTCCCAAAAAGAAAGCAGGTGTTGCTATTGTAATATCAGACAAAATAGACTCTAAGCAAAAGAAATCAAAAGAGACACAGAGGGGCATTACATCTTTATTAAAGGAACAATTGATGATGAAGATCTCAAAATCATGAATATATACTCACCAAACTCCAGTGCACCAAACTTTATAAAGAAAATTCTTCAGGATCTCAAGGCACAGATTAACCCCAGCACACTAATATTAGGGAACTACAATACCCCACTAAGTCCTTTAGATAGATGAACAGGACAAAACATAAACAGAGAGACAACTGAAATGAATGATACAATACACCAAATGGACCTCACAGATATCTATCGAATATTCCACCCAAAACCAGAGAATACACTTTCTATTCAGCATCCCACAGAACATTCTCCAAAATAGATCATATACTGGAACACATGAAAAAAACTCAACAAATACAAAAAGATTGAAATAATCTCATGCATTCCATCAGACCACAGTGCAATAAAACTCAATATCAACACCAGGATAAGTCCTACAATCTACAAGAACACATGGAGACTAAACAACACTCTCCTGAATAACGAATGGGTCAAGGAAGAAATAAAGAAAGAAATAAAAGCATTCCTGGAACAGAATGACAATGATAATACAACACACTAAAACCTATGGAACACTTTAAAAGCAGCCCTAAGAGGGAAGTTTATAGCTCTAAGTGCCTAAAAAAAAAAAAAAAAAAAAAAAGAAAGAAAGAAAATACTTGGTAGACAACAATAAATGAACCCTAAACTCAGCAGACAAGAAGAAATAACAAAAATCAGAGCAGAGATCAATGAAATAGAAACAAAGTAAACTATATGAAAAAATCAATGAATCCAAAAGTTGGTTCTTTGAGATAATAAACAAGATAGACCTCTAGCCCAGTTAACCAAAAGACAAAAGGAACAGCTCCCAATCAATAGAATCTGTGATGAAAAGGGAAATACCACAACAGACAAGGAAAAGATCTAGATAGTCAATCATACGGGAATACTTCAAAACCTACACTCTACCAAGTTTGAAAACCTAGAAGAAATGGATGAATATCTGAAATCCTGGGAATCAACAAAGCTCAACCAAGAAGAGATCGACAGCTTAAATAGACCAATAATATATGAAGAAATTGAAGATGTTAATAAGTAGCCTCCCAACCAAAAAATGCCCAGGCGCAGATGGTTTCATGACAGAATTCTATAAAATATTTTTAAAAAAAACTTACAACCATTACTACTCAAGTTGTTTAGAAAGATATGAACGGAGGGGGTTCTCCCAGATTCCTTCTATGAAGCCAGCATCCTGCTACTACCAAAACCAGGCAAAGATACACCAAAAAGAACTATAGACCCATTTCTTTAATGAACACAGATACAAAAATTCTAAATAAAATACTTGCAAAACATCACATACAGACCCACATCAAGAAGATCACCCACCATGACCAAGTTGGATTCATACCAGAAATGCAGGGATAGTTCAACATGTGAAAATCAATAAATATCATCAAACATATAAATGGACTGAAAGAAAAAAACCATACGATCTTCTCTATTGCTGCAGAAAATGCCTCTGACAAAATCCAGCATCCCTTCATGCTTAAAGTCCTAGAGGGAATTGGATTGGAGGGATCATTCCTCAATGTAATCAAAGCCATATACAGGAAACCCACAGACAATATCATCCTAAATGGGGAAATGACAGAAGCATTCCCCTTAAAGGTAGCAACTCGGCAAGGTTGCCCCCTGTCACCACTCCTTTTCAGTATAGTGCTTGACACCCGTGCTAGGACAATAAGGCAAGAAAAGGAAATTAAAGGAGTTCTAATTGGAAAAGAGAAAGTGAACCTATCCCTTTTTGCTGATTATATGATCATTTACTTAATGGATGCAAAGAAGCTAAGAACTCCACCAGAAAACTCCTAGAAATGATTAAGAACTTCAGTAAAGTGGCAGGATACAAAATAAATCTAGAAACATCAGTAGCCTTTCTTTACACCAACAAAAAGCAACTAAAGGAATACAAGGAGACCTTCCCACTCACAAAACCCTCAAAAACAATAAAATACCTAGTAACAAACCTAACCAAAGACACCAAGGATCTCTACAACAAAAATTTTAAACCCCTGAAGAAGGAAATTGGAGAAGACATCAGAAGATGGACAAACTTCCCATGTTCATGGATTGGGAAAAATATACTAAAAATGTCCATTCTACCCAAACTCGTATACAGATTTAATGCTATTCCAATCAAAATCCCCAAGAGTTTCTTCACAGGCTTGGAAAAAATTCCTTAATATCATATGGAAAAACAAAAGACCCCAAATAGCCAAAGCAACCCTGAGCAAAAAGAGCAATACAGGAGGGATCTCTATACCAGACTTCAAACCATACTACAGAGCTATAGTCATAAAAACAGCTTGGAACTTGTACAAAAACAGACCTGTTGACCAATGGAATAAAACTGAAGATCCAAACCTGAGCACATACAATTTCAGCCACCTCATATTTGACAAGGGGGTCAAAAAGACACAGTGGATGAAAGATGGCATCTTCAGCAAGTGGTGTTGGCAAAACTGGATCACCACCTCAGGAAGAATGAAATAAACCCCTACCTCTAGCCCTGCACAAAAGTCAACTCCAGATGGATCAAAGATGTCAACGTGAAACCAAAAACTCTGGAGGTGATAGAAGAAAAAGTTGGCAGCAGACTACAAGGCATACACGCAGGAAAAGACGTCCTAAATCAGACAGCAGTTGCACAAGAAATAAGACTGACAACTGACAAATGAGACATCATTAAACTCAAAAGCTTGTGTACATCAAAAGAAACTACAAAGGAAGTGAAGAGAAAACCCACAGAGTGGGAGGAAACCTTCACTGCAGATACATCTGACAAAGCATTAATTTCCAGAGTATACAATCTACTAAAAAAAAAAAAAGAAGAAGAAAGAAAACAAATGAATCACTCAAAAGATGGAGCAAAGAACTGAATAGAGACTTCACAGAGGAGGAATTAGAGATGGTTGAGAAACATCTTAAAAACTGTTCAACATCACTAATAATTAGGGAAATGTAAATTAAGACCACTCTAAGATATCATCTCACTCCGATAAGACTGGCCAGGATCAAGAAAACAAATGATATCAAGTGCTGGAGAGGTTGTGGGGAAAGGGGAACACTCATCCATTGCTGGTGGGAATGTAAACTTGTACAGCCACTATGGAAAGCAGTGTGGAGAACCCTTGGAAGACTCAAAATGAGCCTGCCATTTGACCCAGTCATACCACTCCTGGGTATATACCCACAAGACTCATCTTACTGCAGAAATACATGCACAGCTATGTTTACTGCAGCTCTGTTCACAATACCAAAAAGCTGGAATCAACCCAAATGCCCCTCAACTGATGAGTGGGTAGAGAAAATGTGGTACATGTACACAATGGAGTTCTATGCAGCAGTAAAGAAAGACAGCATCATGAGCTTTGCAGGTAAATGGATGGAGCTAGAAGATATTATATTAAGTGAAGTAACACAGGCCCAGAAAAACAAAAGATGAATGGTATCCCTCATCTGTGGATGCTAGCATCAATAACCCAGTTATAAATATTTTTGTGGAGAGGGATGCATATTAAAAGAACAACAACAGAAAGACTGCATCAGAAAACTGACTGAAATGGTGAATCGGGAGGGGTGGGAAGGTTGGGAGAGGAACCCGGGTCTATATTCTATTAATGTATATTTAATTGACATGAGTCCAACAAGTATCCAATTTTGCCCAAACTCTATCTACAAATTACATGATTTTAGAACTTAGTTAAAATAAAAATGTCTATATTAAACAACATTGGTTTAAAGGTTTTAATATAAACAGTAATATATCTAAGTTAATTGGAAACATAAATTGTTGTTGTCCACATCTGTTTTACTTAAAATCTGTATAACAATAACTTTGGGATTAACATATACCAATGTTCTCTATAATTTTTGTGTTACACAGTATCATCTTGTAACATTCTCTTTTACCTGTAGGACAATTTAACTTAAGGAATTAAGTTTGCTTCTCAAATTAACAACATATAGTCACCCAAAACAGCTTGGATAAATTTAACGAAATTTACACCTTGATTCCTGCCTGTAGGTATGTGTACTATAAATGCCTTTTTGAGACTCATGGATCAAAAAATAAAAACCTAAAATAAAAAGGGAGGATACAGTTATATATTAAACCTTTTTTTCAAAAAATTTTCAATTTAATCTTAAAACTATCTATGGGAAAAGATTTGCATGTTCCCACAGGTCAAAATGTCACCAACCTTAACGGCTGAGAAAGAAAAGATACAGCCTTACATTTTCTAGGATGTACCAAGAAATACCAGCAGAAAAGTTGGCCCATCTAAACACTAAAATGAAGAAAAGCCTCAGACTGCTACAGGCATCAAACATCTCTGTGGATCCTATTTGTAACAACTGTTTCTAATAAGTCCTAATGAACCTTACCCTTCTAGGTGCCACACAGTTACAGTATGAGAGACTTTCTTACCTCTTTTTCATAGAACAAAGAAAAACATGATGGTAATGAAGTTATTCTCTAATTGTAAATTAGAGCCAACTATTATAGAGGTAATCTCTTATAAAACCGGTAAAATTGCTTTCTTTGATTCACTAATAGAAATAGGAACTGTGAAAAGGGTTATTCTCATTCAGAACCCAATATAATACTAAAGTCTCTTTAGGCTGTGCATTTAAGCAAAATATATTAATACAGGAGAGCTCTGATATCAGCAATGGATTATCCTGCTAAGGAGATGTTGGCCAGGGGATCCAAGCTCCCCTCCCCCCCAAAAAAGGTAAAGGCTTCTTGCCTGTAAACTGGGATACCTGCAAGAAGAGAGACAGTAAGGACCTGCTGTTGAAGACCTTGATGTAAGCATGGGAAAGATGTATTGAGACCGCATTTGCAAGTGTCCAGTTCGTCTATGGAATACCAGAGGGTGTTACCAAAGGACACTAATACAATAAAGCAAAAATTGGTCTCCTTGAGTGAAGCAAGACTCCTCCATCAGCAACAGCTACAACTCACCTGCCTGGAAATACTGTGCAGCAGTGGCAGCCATATGTCTGTATATCCCAAATCTAATTGGCTATTAGCTCTCTCCTTGGAGTAGTAGCTCATGGCTGATGCCACAAGCTTACATTCTCTAGTGGTTAGGAGATGTTATAAACCACAGTAAGACCTTGTCATCTTTTACATAAAAAATGTAATTCATGGATTAGCATACCATCCAAACATCTGTGTCTATACCAAAGTAACCTACCATAATAATTAGTACTGTTTAAATAACTGTACATCTAATTGCTTGTGCTTCATTAGTAGGATTGAAATGTTATTCCTGGACAAACTGTCAGCCAATGAAAGGAAACGGCCAGAACTGATCAGAGTCCAAAACGACATCTCCAGAGAAAGTAGACTGTTTTGCTTCTTGTCCAACTGTGTCCCTTTTCTAAGCCTAGGGAACAATCTGTGTAAGAGAGGGCATGGTAGAATGTAAGGCCTGCGATTGGGGTGAATAGTGAAACTACAGCAATATAGACTGGATGCTTATTTGATCAACTTGATTGTACATACAAGCCCCTCCAGCTGGATGGTGGGAGCCTGGGGCTGTGTGGGTTTGGGCACAACTGCTGGCAAATTGGTTTTACATGAAGGATGCTTGTACTCATAACTTATTACTTATTGTTAAAAAATGAAATAAAAGAAAGTATATAAAAATATAACAGTTAAGTGATTTTTCATGATCTAATTTTACTTTAGTCATCAAAATTCCAAAGATATATTTTAAATCAATATTCATTTAAAACTGCTAAAATAAACACCCAGTACTAATAAAAATATAACTTCTCAAATTTTAGTTATGGTAATATACCATAATTATTTACTAAATATAATTTAAATATACCATGGTAATATTTTAGCAAATAAAAATAGCAAATTTGTTCAATCTTAATGAAAATATTTTACAGAATTTCTGAAACAACCAGAACCTGCATATTTGTTATTTCTAAATGGAAATTTTCTTTTCCTTTTCAACATATACATACATGAACACTTATAGTTGTTTTAAAAAATACTAAAAGTTTTTATTTAAAATAAAGGAGCAGGGGATTTCCCAAGACCCCCTGAAGCACAGCTCTCTTCACAATAGCAAGGAACTGGAACCAAACCAAGTGCCCCTCAACTGATGAGTGGAGTTCTATGCAGTGGTAAAGAAAGAGGACATCATGCTCTTTGCAGGTAAATGGATGGAGTGAGAAGATATCATGCTGAGTGAAGTAACACAGTCCAAGAAAAACAAACTATGATTGGTATCACTCATCTGTTGATGCTAGCACCAGTCACCTAATTGTATGGGAAACTGTACAATGTCAATATGATCTGAAAACAACTGTGCTCTTATATTGTGAATCCCTTAAAATGTAATAAATAAAAAAAATGAAAAAAAATAAAGGAGCAGCTGGATAGATGGCTGGCTGTCCTTTCAGAGCACACAGTTAGATTCCCAACATGCATGTGACAGCTAACAACTGTCCATAAGTACAGTACTGGAAAATCTGACACCCTCTTCTGACCTCTGCCGGCATTGTGCAATATTGTTGCACTGATACACATGCATGCAATACATTGAAACATATAAAAAACTAAATTAAGTGAAATTAAAATTAAGAATTTTTATTTTTCAAATAATAGAATCTTACAATTTAAGTTGTTGTGTTCAAAGTTGAAAGCGTAACTTAACTGTATTTTGCAATTATACTAAATTTATTGATATTTATAACAGTAAATGATTTTACACTTACCATCACAATACCATTAAAAAACATAAAGTTTCTTAAGTGTTCATTTTTTTTTGTATTTTTGAGATAGGGTCTCCCTTTAGTCCCAGCTGGCCTGGTGCTTGTAGACCAGGTTGGACTTGAACTCAGAGATCCACCTGCCTCTGCCTCCCAAGTGCTAGGATTAAAGGTGTGCACCAATGTAGGAGAAGTAAGCCCTGACACTTGAAATGCATGGCACACGCTCAATTGTAACTCCCCCATGGAGCCAACCTGAAATCTGCCTAGCAGCCTGGTGATGAGTGATGTGGAGCCATGCAATGAGATGAAACCAACCAAAGAGGGACAACACAGCTTTGCTTTACCCTAGGGTCAATGGGATGGTGGGAAGAGGGTGTAAAGGTTTGCCTGGTTCCTGCAGTAAATGAGTTGGCTTTGCCACTCGCCTCACTCCTGGAGGAGTCTGTGTCCTTGACTCTACATCTTCCTACCCCTGCCCTCAAAGGGTCCCCAACCTGATCATAAGCAACGTCTGCCGCCCAACGTGGTCTCTTTACCAGTGCGGGCTTGGACATTGAGCTCATGTGGCTCTGGCTGTACATTTTTGTTGCTGCAGTAATTTTGGGGGCCCCCATTTTCACATTTTGCCATCAGCACTGCATCCGAAGTGACTAGGTCATCCCTGTGCAGCAACCTTCCTCCTTCGCAGCAAGGTCAACTGCCCCCATCAGCAGTTCTATGGTAGGTTGGCCGCTGGATGCTCTTTGCTTTTTGTCTTCAGGAGAAGTGAGCGCGTTGACCTTCTTTTCTCTTGTGTGTATATTGATATAATATAAAGAATTCAACATATAACAAATCCTTAGGATTCACAGACTTTATTCAATTTAGAATTTTCAGTATTCTTACTATAAAAGTATATGAAACATTTGTTAAACACAGCTGAATTGTTTTACTTCACTTAAATTTGAGCTCTCTTTGACAAATGAATCTAAGATAGTCAAATACTGAGGTTAAAGATATTTTAAAGTAAAATTATTATTCATCTGCTTGATTTCCACTTCAAGGCCTCCTTGACAGATTTTGTATTAAGAGAATAAACTAATAATAGCCTTGGACAAATGTCCCTTTGAAATTAATAATAGGAGTGCTGAATTCCAATCATTAAAACAGACACAGCTAACTACACTTGAAAAGTAGCTTTAAAACAACACATGAGTTTTATTTCTGGACTTTTCACTGTATGAGAAGAGCTCTTCTTCTAAAATACTTTTTTAATGTAAACATTCTTTGAATTCATAATCTTTGGTGTGTTCCCTTTCCTTTCTTCTGTTTATTGTCACACCTCTGTAGTCTGTTTGTCTAGGAGGACAATTCAGGCTCAGCAAAAGTTTTCTTTATAAAAGATTAGTGTATCACATTATCCCCAGCACATACTAATTAAATTCCTTTTGAATTCAGTCTGTCTCAGAGGGTTAAAGATGCTCAAGAATATGTAACAAAATTCAACAAAGCAACTACCTGAAGTTCATATATTCACCTTGAAACTGAGAGTTAATTTATTCAATATACTTATACCAGAAACATCACTCCACAATGACCTAAAAATGACAATGTTTTTCATTCTAAGTGGAGAGGCTATAAATGATTAATGATAATTTCTGAACCATTATCTGTATTATATATTTTGTGAAATTTTAAAGAAAATACAACCATCAGCAATAGAAAATACCTCCTTTACTTGGAGGTAAGATCCAAGGTACATAATTCCTTTCTATATATTAAGTTAAATGGGCAGAGGGTAATCATTGTTAGTGTAATGATTCATAGTTACATATTACACACAATCTAAAGTTGCATATGTTCATTGCCATTAGCCCTATGTGGTTTTAAAAGAAGATAATTATTACAATGTAACACTCACTCACAGGACACATATTCTCCTGATGGTCAGTAAGGCTAATATAGACCAATCATTTGATTGAACATGGTGGGCAGTAGTTATCTTATTTTTTAGTTTTTAGCCCTTATGAATACACAGGTCCACCATACCTATATTGTTTACTAAATTTATTTTGGTCTTCTCAAGACAGGGTCTCCCTGTAGCCCCAGCTGTCCTGGAACTCACTCTGTAGACCAGGCTGGCCTTGAACTCACAAAGATCCACCTGCCTCTGCCTCCTGAGTGCTAGGATTAAAGGCATGAGCCACTACGCCCAGCTTGTTTACTACAATTTTATATCATCCCTAGTATTTCAACAGTTGTGTTTTTATTTTAGGAATACAATAGAACCAACAAAATAGTCACAGAGAACATGACAATCTCAGGTGCAATAATGTTAATTAAATATATTTCATTTTCATTGGGATATAAAAATATTCATATAAGTTTAGGCAAGGTGTGACTATAAATAAGCCTATCAATTCTGTCCAATAATTTATTTTAGGATAAGATTTTATCATTAACTCTAAAAAGCTTTCCATGGGTCTTTGAAAAATTACTTTTAGCATTTGAATAGAAACTATAATGCACATAAACAGTTTCTGAAAAGTACATTTTCTGTTCAGATGACAGCTTATTCATCATTATTGCTCTAACTATGCTATCATGTAGCAAACCAGAATTTGGGAAAGTGGTTAAACATTTTATAACCACAAATAAGACTGATATTAAATGAACAGTGTACATATTTGGATGTAGTTACTTGAATCTTCTTTTATCTGTTTTGAAAATTCAGGATCATTCTATGGTTGAAATCGCTGAAACATTACAGATATTTAAAAACATACATGACCAGTGGTTGACAGAGTTGCCCAAATATAGGTTTATTTCTGTGGAGCTAAAGTAGCTACTACTCCTTTCTTTTTTCTACATTACTAATTTTAATGTATCACTTTTCTGTAAATTTCTAATATGTTTGAAAAGCAGCAAAACTTTGCCAACACTACTGTGCTGACATAGTATGTGATGACTTCTCTGAAGGCTGGCTTACTCCTGAAACGCTTTAACATTTTAGTCCCATATATTTGAATGAGCTATAGAAGAAGCCTTAAATGGACTATTAAACAGTAGATATTCAGAAACTCTTAACTAAATTCTTAAGTGTAGATATCAGTCTAGAAGCTTCTTGAAAGATTAGAATGGCTAACTAAACTAAACAAGTAAACTAAGTTCAGCTTTAGGAATAATAAAATGGTGCATTTTTGTATGGGTCACAGTAACTGAGTGTGATAACAAAAATAATCAGGCTTTACTGATGTGATTAAACAGGACACAGCCCAGGATCAACACTGCAGGGAAGAAAGCACAAAATAATGTTGGATATGAATAAATTAGAAAAGCAACATTTTTGCTTATATTTCTAATTTGATTTGGGGTCATATATTAAACCTGTATAAACTTGGAAACTATCTACTTAAAAGCAATACAGAAACAAACTTATTAACTGAAGAATTTAAAAGGGACCCAGAAGATAGCCTAGGAAACATGACTACTAATTCACATTTGAAGGAGAATTATGGTTTGCTAAAGAAAATTATCTAAACAGAAAAATCTGACAGTAATCTCTGAAGAACTGAATGGTATGTTTGATTTCTTGAAGAATCAAACTCATTACTTATTACATCAGTGTACGTTCTCAGTTACTTACATAGATATTTTGGACATGTTGAAGAATTCTGTGCCTTCTCTGAAGTGCAAACAATTATACCGTTGTGATATATATTACAAATCAATATTTTATAATTTATTTATAATAATGTGAGCAGAAAGGTCACAGTAGACAGTATTTAAGATGGACAGTTTTGGATACATATGACAATCCTTCCATACAAGTTAATCAAACACAGCATGAGTATTGTGTACTGATGAATTCTCAAAATGTCATAAAGCAAAGCTAACTCAACAGGCATAATCTGCCTTTGCCTGTAAAACAAAACATCTGTAATGTACTGCATATGTAAAATGGCAGTAAGATTTAATTAAGTAGAAAATAAATGGTAATCTTAGTGAGGAAAATTTCATGAATGTTTTGGAGAGTAGATGTTTGGGAAATAGGAGACAGATTGTTATCTTAGAAGATGTGAAGTAGTAAAAATTATTTTAACCTAATATATATATATATATATATATATATATATATATGACAATTTCAGACTGAATTTCAACATATAATCTTTATAGATAACTGGAAAAAAAGTGATGTTATGTGTTTCTTGTGTTGTATCTAGCTTGAGGCAAAGGAAAGACTTTAATATGATAAATCATATTCATAAAAATATTCAGTGAGAATTTGTTTTAAAATTAATGGCTGAAGTACTTGAAGCAGCACAATCTCATTTAATGAATATTCAATGATAGTCCACGTATCACATAAAAACAACTCTTTTCACTTTGGAGTTATGTCCTAGTTTTTAAAGGAAGACAGTATTGATTGATATGTTAATCAGTATGGTGAGATGATTTGTGCTCTATTTAAAGTAAGGTCTCAAGAGTTATAATGTCACATGGTCACCTTAGTTCAAACTTTGCTCTCCTTTTGTCCAAAGACATACCTGTGTGGCATAAACCACTTCTTGCACAATTAATTCAGCATTTAGAAGCAGACAAAAATTTCAATATTTAAATTAATCTAATCATTCTTGAAATAATCAAAATATTAAATGACTCCATTTGTTCAAAACTTTAATTTTGTTTGAAAATATTTGGTATTTCATGAAAACGTATTCTAACTTACTAGATATTCTTTTATTAAATTCTTCAGTGAATGATTCTTTAATGCTTTTCCAATTTTGATTTCTAATTTGTACCTGTCCTATTAAACTCACATGCTAATTAGTGTTCTTTTGTGTGTATTTAATAATTTTTAAGAGTGGTAAAGGGTCCTGGGGTGGGCTCGTTGAGAACAGTGTATTGGTTACAAGTACCAGAATAATGAAGTGCATCATGGTTGCCAATCCCACATGATTTTCCACTGTTTTGCTGTTTGTCTCATATTATTAATATATGTAAATATACCTTGTGCTCTAGTGATAGATTTGGAATGTCTCAACTCCAACCATTGGCTGAAAAGGCGAAGTCTATCTCTCTTATCAGTTCAGAAAAGGGTTCCACATCTGTTTAATTTATGGTCTGATGCTGGGTATAATTATTTTGAATTTCAAAGATGTACTAAATCCGTTCCCTCTGTATCAGAGTTATTCTCTGAATATCTCCATTTTACTCATGAATCATAGTCAGGTTTATATTCTATTCGGCTAAGATACATTAAAGCTTGAAGCTTATATCACCTTTTAAATTTTTTATTAAACTTTAGTAGTTTCACAGCACATTTCTCCTTCAACTTTGTATCCCCTCCCCAATCTCTGTCCTGCTAGATTGTCCCTTGTTCTTTGTCCAAAGGGTGCCCTGGCTTCAGCAATAGTGTCTTACCTTCAATTTCTGGGAGTCAATCAAAGGTTATGACGGAAAGAAAAAAAAGCCGGGCGTGGCAGCGCACGCCTTTAATCCTAGCACTAGGGAGGGAGAGGCAGGCGGATCTTTGTGAGTTCAAGGCCAGCCTGGTCTACAGAGTGAATTCCAGGACAGCTGGGACTACAGGGAGACTCTGTCTCAAAAAAGACCCCCTCCCCCCCCCAAAAAAAAAAGGTTATGGCGGTAGCCTGTGTTATTTTTGGAGTAACTTTGACTACCATGACCAATGATCTAAAGAGAAATTTTTCCTGTTTAGCCATATAGTTCTTATTATATGGCTTTCAGCTTTATACATGCACTCATGTTTATATAGTCTATGTATTTTTCATTAGGCTTTGAACTAATGCATTTTCTCTGATTTTTCATAGCACCTAAGTGCTGTTTATCTTTCCTTCCCCGCCCCCCCATATATCTCAGCATATTCTCTCCTCAGTTAAATAAAATATGAAAATATTGTTGGGTATGAAGTCATCATTTCCTTCAATTAACACTGATGTATATTTTAGGTTCTTTTTTTTTTAATTTTTTATTTATTTCGGTATGTGCATGAATGTACTGTCTGCATGCAGGTCTGGGCACCCGTGTCGTGCAATGCCGCGGAGGTCAGAAGAGGGTCTCGGATTCCCCTGGAACTGGAGCTCTCCTGAAATTGGAGTTTCAGACGGTTCTCGGCCGCCATGTGGGTGCTGGGGATNTTCCTTACCCCTCTGTTTTTGTCATTGTCACTATAATCAGAACAGCCTTTCTTGTTTCCCAGGCCCCTACCCTAGTTATTAAAATTTATGAAATATTCAATATACATATATATGGAACCATTATTTTAAATATACCAAATATAGTGGTCATATTTATACCACTATAAATATACTACTATAAAGTATAAACTTTGAGATGCCCTTCCAAGTCTTGGGGTAGGTTCTAGATGACCAATTCTCTCCAGATGTTCAGAGATGCTTTACATAGATTTAGTAAAAAGCCCGTGTTCACTCCAAAGATGTTTTACCTAGTGGTCAAATGTATTACATATGAAACAACTAAATGCAGGAATGAATAGCTCCCTGGAGCACAAATAATCACTCCTTTGAATTAACTACTATCCTTAAGGATTAAGAAACTTATTGTGATTTAACAATCTTAGCATACGTGGCCATTTATTTATCAGCGAGTAGGTTACCAAAAACTTTGCCTCAAGTTTCAAAGGAGAGTAGCCAGTAAGTAGGGAGAGGGCATATGTCCTTACCACAACATTAAAATGGTATTGTATCTTTGTGATCCTTTTAGTTACTTTTAATATAGACGTTATATACTATGATAGAAGTGGCAATAACTTTTGTTGAAATTAGTTCATCTCTTAATTGTTCTCATCTTTACAATGCCTTAAATCTTAGATGTGAAAAAAGTATATATATATATTTTTTCAAGGTATATCTATGGCAATAACAATTATTTTGATGTTATTTTTCTTTTTTTATTTATTTATTTTTTTATTTTTGTATGTGTATGAATGTACTGTCTGCATGCAGGTCTGTGCACCCGTGTCGTGCAATGCTGCGGAGGTCAGAAGAGGGTCTCGGATTCCCCTGGAACTGGAGTTCTCCTGGAATTGGAGTTACAGACGGTTCTCTTAGCCGCCATGTGGGTGCTGGGGATCGAACCCGGGTCCTCTGCAAGAGCGTCGATGCTCTTAACCGCTAGGCTATCTCTCCAGCCCTTGATGTTATTTTTATTCACTGGTTATTCATTTTAATTTACATGTAGTGATTTTGTGTTAGAAACCACAAATGAGGGATAACACATATCATTTGTTTTTCTGAGACTGTCTCACCTCAGTTATCATAACAGCCTCCAGGTCTATCCATTTGCCTACAAAGTTCATTTTTCACTGCTGCATAGAATTCAGTTGTGTAAATGTACCACATCTTCATTATTCACTCATCAGTTGAGGGACATGTGGGCTGCTTCCAGCTCTTTGCTATTGAGAAAGGGGCAGCAATAAACATGGCTGTGCATGTATCCCTGCTATAGGATGCATCCTTTGGGTATATATCTAGAAGTGGTATAATTGGGTCAAATGGTAGGTTCATTTTTAGACTTTTTTTCTTAATTTTTTATTGAACTTTTCTGCATTGCATGCAACATTTCTTTTTTTTTTTTTTTTCTGTATGTGTATGAATGTACTGTCTGCCTGCATGTTTGTGCACCCGTGTCGTGCAATGCCGCGGAGGTCAGAAGAGGGTGTCGGTTTCCCATGGAACTGGAGTTCTCCTGGAACTGGAGTTTCGGACGGTTTTCGGCCGCCATGTGGGTGCTGGGGATCGAACCCGGGTCCTCTGTAAGAGCGGTCGGCACTCTTAACCGATAGGCCATCTCTCCAGGCCCTGCAGTCTGAGTTTAAAGAGAGTTTTAGAAAGATTGTTATAGAGTCATTGATTGATTACATAAAAATGAACATTCGCTAAATTCCAAAAATTGTCTGTATCTGTGATATTGAACAAAATACATAAATGACACCTACAAATAGAGTGCCATTGAATGGGTACTATTTAATAAACCTACTTAAGTTACATAAAGCTGCATGTATTGGCAAACCTTGTCAGGTATCAGGATTGATATGAGGGTGCATCCTGACAGGGAAATGAATAACTGCTATATAATGATGCAGAAGCTGGCACAAAGACATATTTTATTGTTGCATTATCAACTAGAGTGCAAAATTCTAGAGAAAGTACATTTACAAAATTCAAACAATGAGACACTTTAGAAGAAAATGTTCAGTTTGACTGGGAAAGTCCCAAGGGCTGAGAAATGTCTCTGACACAGTATGTTCACTGGAATTCTAGAAAACAAGATGAGATATGATGAAGGAAGAATTCCCATTAGAATTACACCACATTAAATCATCATTTGAATTATTTTCACACTCTTACTAAGTCATGAAAACAGATTGGTAGTAACCGCTATGCGACTGCAAGCTAGAATCTTGTGCAAACCACCTTATTTTTTACTTCCAAATATCCTAAAAACGGCTTTAAATTAAAATTAGTTGAATAATGAAAAATGAAGAACTTAGTGCAATTCCTGGATGTACTAAGCACCACAGGCATGTGTTATCACTCTGGCTTTTATTTTTATATGATTATATTTTTATTTTTATTATGATATTCTGAGTGTTTCAGTTATGCTGTAATCCTGACAGCCACTGATCATAAATTAGAAGAAACACAAAGTTTTGAGGAATTATTTCTTCAAGCACAGGAAAATTATTAAAATGCATAAAGGATTAAAGAATGGAGATATATGTGGGGACATTAGATATTGATAAGGAAATAAACAGAAAGAAAAACAAAAGGAAAAATATACGAATGTAATTCACTCTGTGAGGAGGACTTTTATCATGTCACTTTGCCAACTTGAACTTAATAGCACAAGAGAACTCTCATAATCTGCTTCTGATTCTGTCATCTATGCACATCTTCTATATTGGAGAACTAATGGGAATAAAAAATTTGACTTTGACTTTTTTTTCCATGCAAAGTTGCTGCATGCACTTAAATTTCTGCACTGATTAGTACCAATGTGATATCTTCAAGAGACTTATGCCCCATAAAGTTGGACAATGGAGAGAAAATAATTAAAACTAAATATATAAATAAATAAGAGGCAGGGAAGAAGAGGGTGAGCTCCTATCTCTTTGAATTCATGGGGGGTTACCAAACAAAGCTGAAATTCTGATTTCCAGGGGTTTATCAGCATTAGGTTCCCATGAGAATTCTTTGCATAATCTTGAAAACAGTCAATTTTCTTTTTTTATTTAATTTTTATTGATGGTTTGTGCATTTTGTACAATTTTCATGATCTTGAAAACAGTCAATTTTATTCCATCTAATAAAATAACAATTTCCAGTAAATTGTGAATTCAGTGAGAATGATTTGAAGAAAAGGAGACATGTGTGCAAACTTCATGTCAAGGATACATTTCTGTACATAATGTATGCTCAACCATTGCTTTAAAAGGAAAATTGGTAAATATCTAACTACTTAACTTTATTATTAATAAATGTTGGGGAGCTCAATCTAGTCATAATATTGTCCTTCACAGTATGCATGCTGCTCTGTGAAGTTTTGTTAATCAGGTCTTTAGGTATAAGCAATAAAACTAGTTTAAGTTAGAAATAATATTTTTGAAACTTGCATATCTTTGAAATCAAAAGAAAATCTCTTGCTACAGGCAAGATTGAGTCTTGGAGTTCAAAAGATGTCATCAGTTGTCTGCTTCTTTCTTGTTCACTTTAATCCATTTTATGTATTTTTAAAACTTAATTCTTAAACAGACTATCTCCACTTGCTGGCCCTAATATATACATTGACAACACAAGCACCACCTGATTCTCAGCCATATCCATTTCAAAAGGAGAGATTCTTTCCTTCCCAGAATACTAATAATGCTATTAAAAACATTATGATTTTTCTAAGTATTAATCTTTTCCTTGAATCAAGGTTAAGTAAGAATTTATTGACTATTCTGGGTTATTTTCTTCTACCCCATTCTCATGCAGTGTACTGTTACTGTCTAAATCGTGTTTGGGATTAGGATAGATCCTGAAATGAAAAATAAAATGTGCTAGACCATTCAGAAACTTGTACAGCAAGGACCTTTGTGTTCCTACCTTCTTTCTTTTGTAGTCCATCTCATTTTCTCAGGATAAATGAGATTTCGGTTTTTATCTAATATATTTGTGTCTGAATAATTATACAACCATTGATTATGTAGATAAATATCTATGTGCATATTTTTTACTTCTGTAATATTGGAGAGACACAAATTTACACTGCAAAAATATGTGAGAGAAAAGATTCCAGGACATTTTTGGAAACAGAGTATCTTGTAATAGGTCATTTAGAGACCTCATTATTGACCAAAGGGACAAATGTATTATGGAATCTCTAGCATGTTATTTAGTTAGTTCATATTAATTTTGGGAATCATATTTGAGGTTATATATTTTTATTTATTTTTTATTGAGCATTTAATATAATGGTTCCTACTCAAATTTACTTTAATAGAATTGTTCCTACTCAAATTTATTCCCCCGTGTACCAACTCCCCAACATAACTCATTCATTACACCATCAAAGTTAGGTCCTATCCAGTTAAACTTTTGAACTGAGATGTCCTGGGAAAATTCATAGACCATCAGGGTCTCAGAATGGAGCAAGAGAAGTGTTTATATGCACAGGAATGGTGGAGCTAAGTCCTATGCTAGCTCTATTTTTAGCTTTTAGAGAAACCTTCTTAACATTTATTTCTGATTTCTACCAGCAAGAGTTTACAGCTAATTATTATTTTAGCTGCTAAAAGTATTAATGGTGCATATGTATCCTAACTCTATTTTAGAAAATAAATAATCAGTAGTATATATCAAAATTTGATTAGTCATTAACATCATGATGGCATGAATTTCCTGATTGCCTTTAAAACTCAGCTATTTTTGAGGATCTCACACTGTGTAATTGGCCAAAGTTCCACTTAGCTAATGACAAATCTTTAAAAACATACACATGAGTAATGAGCCATGATTGATTTTCAGAATGAAAACAATAGGTATAGCAATTACATGAGAAAATAAATTCTCAAAATTATGAATATCTTACTATGTTTATTATTGAAGTACTGTCATATGACAGTGTTTAATACATTTCAATATTTTCATTTTAATAACTATTTATTTAAAGGTAGTAAATAAAGTTTATGCCTTGGCTTCTAAGATAAAATGGTTTGTTATTTTTTATCTCTATTCATCCAAGAACCTTTAAAATTGAAACCAAAGAAGTTACCTTGGAAAAAGTGTCTATATCTATATTTAAATCTACATGTATCAAGGGCTAAGAAGATATTATGTTTTCAGATGAACATTTTATTGTGTACATCAATTCTAAGACAGTATATTTCCTTTCTCCACTGTATTCATCAGTTTTATCTGAAGAAAATCAAAGTGTTTTATTATCCACAGTTCAGTATAAGTATATCTATCTCCTAACAAACCAGGACAAGGTACAGGATGCCCTTTCTTAAGACATGTTTGAAAGCTTAAATGTTCACAGTAGCATTGATTTCAAATTTCAGGCATGTATCACTTAGCTGATTACTAAGAACATTGCACATGTATTTGAAATTCTCTAAAATAAAAACAATTTCAAAACAAATGAAAATTTTAATAATACAGAAGATAGAGAAGATAAATGGTTGCTAATAAAATTATTTGTTAAACTATAATATCAGACAATTAAAAATTATCCCTGAGATTTTGCATTAGAAAACATTGGTACTTGACCTGTTATAAGATGTTAAGTAATTACACATTTTAATTATTTTCTTGCTTTGAATGATGGTACATATATCTGTACTGATGAAATGACTGAAACAATAAAAATGTATTCTATATTTGGTTTAAACCTTTTAAAGCTAACTATGACAACTGATTGTGAGTTTTCATTTCATCAACTTCTATAGACTGAATGTAAATCTACAAAGGGAATTAACTTTATTAATAAATGCTAAAACTTAACAAATAAAATTATTATGTAAGTTTCTCTTCCTAGCCAGATGTGCTATCTTCCTGAACTCAACTTGCCTACATACAAAATATCATTACACTGGTCATAGAGAAGGCAAGTAGGGTCAAGGGCCCTTCTTCACCTGAAATCCACCCATATCTCCAAACACATTGGGGGAAATTTGGTGCTAATTTCATGTGTTCTCAGAGAAGGGCTACAGTATCTAGGCTCAGTGAAATAATCATTTTAAGTAATCTTAAGTTTAAAATGTTCAGAAACATTGTTTTTAGATAGTATACTGTAAAAAAGCAATGCGATTTGAAACTTGGGTAATTAAGATATGTTACAGTTTTATCACAAATAGGTAATTTAATTTTTGAGAATTTCATATATGTAAGGAATGAAGTTTATTCATATCTCTCCCCTATTTCCTCCTCCAGATTTCTCTGTAGTAAAGAAAATTGGATGAAACATTGGGAAAAAGTTGCATTTATAAAATTTCTAGTTAAAATCTTGATGTGTTGGTTCAAGCCTGTGAAGTCGGTTCTTCTGAGATCAAATATGGAGAATTTCCCTGAGTTCAAGGCTACAATGGGCTGTGTAGGGAATAACACACCACCTAGTACTAAACTATTAACTTATTTAAAAGAAAAAACTAAGTAAAACATATATTTATAAGTTTATAGTAGACCATAAAATGTATTACATTACATCATTAATATAACTAAAGTAACAATCTTACTGAGACAGTGATTAATATAAGAGGGAATGAATATTTTGTCCAATTACAAATTCCAGGATGTAGATAAGTTTGAACATAATTCTGTGGATCTGCTGGCATATATATGCATATATTTTGGTTATTACTTGTGCTTTGGAAAATGTCATTTCTACAAGTATGTTGACACAATCCATTAGTGGCTTAGTAGAATTTAAAGTACTGGAAAGAATGTTGCAATAAATATATATTTAATTTCTCAAAGTATCTTATGCTCTAAATGTTTGGTTAATTTGGTTAAAATTATTAAAATTTGAGACGTGAAAATATTTCAAAAATATAGCTTACAAAAACAGACAACACACATTTCATATCTAGGGATACACATTCTGCATTCCCTTATTCTCCAAAACTAGGTTAGTTGTGGCCTTCTGTGTGCATTGCACTCTGGTGAGAGATGGGAGGGGCATGGATGGTGGAGGGCCTCTAAATTGATTAGGTACTGTGGTATGAAATTACAAAAGTAAATTGATTTTCTAAAGAAATAAGAGAAATAGGAAAAATTAATTTTAAAATATTAAATAAACTAAATTTGATACATAAATATCTAAACTTGAATAAAAGTAAAAATGTGGAATGCTGTATCTAAAAACTATCAAAAATTAATAAACAGAGAGACATCAGAACTGAACAATACAATACACCAAATGGACCTAACAGACATATGCAGAATATTCCACTCAAGCATCAGAGAATATATTTTCTACTCAGTACCTCATGAAACATTCTCCAAAATCAATGACATACTGGAAAACAAAATAAGTCTCAACAAATACAAAAGGATTGAAATTATTCCATACATTCTATCAGACCACAGTTCAATAAAGCTCAATATGAAAACCAGAATAAGCCATACTATTTACAATGTCACATGGAGATTAAACAACACAATCCTGAATGATGAATGGGTCAGGGAAGAAATCAAGATTGAAATAAAAGTATTCATGGAATTGAACGGAAAAAGACAGTTTAATACAACAAAACTTGGGGGATACTTTAAAAGCAGTATTGAGAAGGAAATTTATAGCCCTAAGTGTCCACATCAAAAAAACAAAAAGGGAACAAATAAATGATCTAACACTGCAGCGAAAAACACTTGAGAGACAACAAGTGAACCCTAACCCAAAAAAAACAGGAAGAAATCACCAAAATCAGAGCAGAAATCAATGAAATAGAAACAAAGAAAACATACATAAAATCAAAGAATCCAAAAGCTGGTTCTTTTGAAACAATAAACAAAATAGACAGACCTCTAGCCCAGTTTAACAAAAAAAATAAATAAAAATAAAAAAGAGCAACTCCAAATCAATAGTATTCATGATGAAAAGGGAAGCATCACAACACACAAAGTAAAGATCCAGATAATCGTATGAGAATAATTCAAAAACAAATACTCCACTAAATCAGAAAACCTAAGAGAAATGGATGAATATTTGAAATCCTGGGAATCAGCAAAGCTTAACCAAGAAGAGATTTACAGTTTAAACAGACCCTAATATTTGGGGAAATTGAGGATGTAAATAAAAAACCACCCAACTAAAAAAAGCCAGGGTCCAGATGGATTCACAGCAGAATTCTACAGAACATTTAAAGAGGTCCTACAACCATTACTACTCAATCTGTTCAGAAGGATACAAACAGAGAGAATTCTCCCAAATTCCTTCTATGAAGCCAGCATCACCCTAATACCAAAACCAGGCAAAGATACAACCAAAAAAGAAAGCTATTGTCCCATCTCATTAATAAACATAGATGCAAAAATTCTCAACAATATACTTGCAAATCACATACAGACCCACATAAAAAAGATCATCCATCATGACCAAGTTGGACTCATACCAGAGATGCAGGGATGGTTCATCACATGGAAATCAATAAATATCATGAAACACATAAATGGACTGAAAGACAAAACCACAGGATCATCTCATTTGATGCAGAAAAAAAAAAATCTTTGACGAGATCCAGCATCCCTTCCTGTTTAAAGTTCTAGAGGAAATTGGACTGAAAGAAACATTCCTCAACATGATCAAAGCCATTTATAGCAAAACTATTGCCAACATCATCCTAAATGGAGAAAAATTGGAACCATTTCCCTTAAAGGCAGGAACCCTGCAAGGCTGCCTCTTATCGCCACTCCTCTTTAACATAGTGCTTGAAAGTCTAGCAAGGGCAATAAAACAAGAGAAGGAAATTTAAGGAGTACTAATCAGAAAAGAAGACGTTAACTTATCCCTTTTTGCAGATTATAAGATAGTTTACTTAAGGGATGCTAAAACTCCATGAGAAAACTTGTAGAAACAATTAAGAGTTTCAGTAAAGTGGCAGGATACAAAGTTAACCTGGAAAAATAAGCAACCTATCTTTACACCAATGATAAACAAGTGGAGAAGGAATATAAGAAGACCTTCCAAACTGGAATATCTGCAGGAAGAGAGGCAATAAGGCCCTGCTGTTGAAGACCTGATATAAACATGGGAAAGATGTATGGAGACCGCACTTGCAAGTATACAGATGGTCTCTGGGATGCCAGAGAGTGTTATCAAAGACCACTAAACCAAAAAAGCAAATATAAGTCTCCTTGAGTCAAGCAAGACTCCTCCGTCAGCACCAGCTACACCTCATCTGCCTGGAAATACTGTGCAGCAGTGGCAGCCATATGTCTGTATATCCCAAATCTAATTGGCTATTAGCTCTCTCCTTGGAGGAATAACCCATGGCTGATGCCACAAGCTTACATCCTCTAATGGTTAGGAGATGTTATAAACCACATGAAGACCCTGCCACACTTAACAGAAGAAAATGTAAATCATGAATTAACATACCATCCAAACATCTGTGTCTATACCAAAGTAACCTACCATAACAATTAGTACTGTTTAAATACCTATATATCTAATTGCATGTGCTTCATTAGTAGGATCGAAAGGTTATGCCTGGACAAGCTGGCAGCCCATGAAAGGAAACAGCCAGAACTGACTTGAGACCAAGACATCAGCTCCAGAGAAAGTAGAGTGTTTTGCTTCTCACCCACCTGTGCCCCTTTTCTAAGCCTAGGGAACAATCTGCAGAAGAGGGGGCATGGTAGAATGTAAGGGCTTCGATTGGGGTTAATGGTGAAACTACAACATTATAGACTGGACACTCATTTGATCAACTTGATTGAACATACAAGCCCCCACTGCTGGATGGTGGGACCCATGAGCTGTATGGGTTTGGGCACAACTGCTTGCAAATTGGTTTTACATGAAGGATGCTTATACTCACAAATTATCACTTATTGTTAAAAAAATGAAAACAAAACAAAACAATAAAAGCAGAGAAAGATGCAGAAAAGTTACGGCAGAATGCATGATCTGGGATGGGTAGGGGTTGGGTGGGGGGAAGGGAAGGGGATATATGCCTGAACTGAATTGGAAAATGATGTATGAAATACACAAAGCATCAATAAAAATAAAGAAGACCTTCCCACTCCTAATAGTCTCAAAAATAATAAAATACCTGGGAACAAATCTAACCAAAGATAAGAATGATCTCTACAACAAAAATTTTAAACCCCTGAAGAAAAAGATTGAAAATGACATCAAAAGATGGAAAGATTTCCCATGCTCATGGATTATAAAAAATAATATAGTGAAAATGTCCATTTTGCCCAAATTGATATACAGATTCAATGCAATCCCAATCAAAATCCCCACGAGCTTCTTTAGAGACTTGGAAAAAAATCCTTAAATTCATATGGAAAAACAAAAGACCCTGAATAGCTAACGCATCCCTGAGTGAAAAGTGCAATACGAGGGGTTGGACTACCAGTTTTCAAACGATATTACAGGGCCATAGTAAAAACGCCACCCTTGTACTGGCACAAAAACAGACCCATTGACCAATGAAACAAAATTGTAGTTCCAAACTTGAGCTCATACAATTTCAGCCACCTCGTATTTGACAAAGGGGCAAAAAAACCTCAATGGAGGAAGGATAGCATCTTCAGCAAATGGTGCTGGCAAGACTGTTTCAATTAAACCCCTACCTCTCACCCTGTAGAAAAATCAACTCCAAGTAGATCAAAGACCTCAACATAAAACCTGAAACCCTGAAGGTTATAGAAGAAAAAGTTCGTAAGAACCTACAAGACATAGGTGTAGGAAAAGTCTCTAATTCAGACAACAACTGCACCGGAAATAAGGTAGATAGTTGAAAAATGAGACCTCATCAAACTCAAAACCTTATGTACAGTGAAAGAAATAATCAAGGAAGTGAAGGCCCACAGAGTGGGAGGAAATCTTTACCAGTGATTCATCTGACAGAGCATTAACGTCAAGAATATATAGACTACTCTTGATGTTTGGGAGGCAAAAGCAAGTGGATCTCTGTGAGTTCAAGGCCAGCCTGGTCTACAGAGTGAGTTCCAGGAAAAGTCTCTAATTCAGACAACAACTGCACCGGAAATAAGGTAGATAGTTGAAAAATGAGACCTCATCAAACTCAAAAGCTTCTATACAGTGAAAGAAATAATCAAGGAAGTGAAGGCCCACAGAGTGGGAGGAAATCTTTACCAGTGATTCATCTGACAGAGCATTAATGTCAAGAATATATAGACTACTCTTGATGTTTGGGAGGCAAAAGCAAGTGGATCTCTGTGAGTTCAAGGCCAGCCTGGTCTACAGAGTGAGTTCCAGGCCAGCTGGGACTACAGGAAGAGCCTGCCGCAATCAGAACCAAAAAAAAAAAAAAACAAAAAAAAGAACCAAATAGACTACTCAGTAAACAAATGATCTACTCAAAAGATGGAGTAAAGAGCTGAACAATTGAGGAAGGAAAGATGGTTGAGAAACATGAGAAACATCTTTAAAAGCGTTCAGCATCATTAATAATTAAGGAAATGCAAATTAAAATCACTCTCATATATCATCTGACACCCATACAACTGGCTAAGTTCAAGAACACAAAAGACACCAAGTACTGGAAAGATTGGGGGGAAAGGGAACACTCATCCACTGCTGGTGGGAATGTAAACTTGTACAACCATTATGGAAAGCAGTGTGGAGAACTCTCAAAGGACTCAAAATGACCCTACCACCTAACCCAGCCATACCACTCCTGGGTATATACCCACAAAACTCATCCTACTGCAAAGATACATGCACATCCATGTTTATTGCAGCTCTTTCACAATAGTGAAGAGCTGGAACCAACCCAAATACCCCTCAACAGATGAGTGGATGACCAAAATGTGGTACATCTACACAACAGAGTACTACTCATCAGTAAAGAAAGAAGACACCATGAACTTTCCAGGTAAATCGATGGAACTTGAAGCCATTATGTTAAGTGAAGTAGGACAGTCTCAGAATAACAAGCAGGAAATGATCTTCCTCATTTGTGGATGCTAATACCAAAGCTCCGGACTAAAGGCAAGCTGAACAGCATTATTGTTATATTTCTGTTTATCTGAAAGAAACTATGTTGTTATAATGTAAATATCTTGACAGGCTCTAGACTCAATCCACCACTCACTTTCAGCCTCTGTAATTACTGTATATGAGTGGGAAGTATGAGTGCATATTTTAGAGTAATATAAAATTAAAGGAGGAAAATGTGAATTCCTAAATGTAAAAAAGACTGAGAGAAAGATGCAGGATAGTTATGGCTGGGTGCATGATCTGGGGTAGGGGGAAGGGAAAGGGGAATATGTCTAAACTGAACTGAGAAATGATGTCTGAAATACACAAAAAAATCATCAAAAAGCATTATTAAAATGCAGACAGCAATCCATTGATTTATTTGTCAAAGAAAAGGAAAGTTATAGTCTCTCTCTCTCTCTCTCTCTCTCTCTCTCTCTATCTACCTATCTATCTGTCTATCTATCTCTAAGTTCATCTCCCTGCTGTTCTATTTTCTTCTCTAGATAACAAGTACCTCATCACAGTCTTTCTTGGTTTGTAATGGAAGTCATTTACATCACTCGTAAACGAATGTGCTTCAGTTACTGAAGGAATATCTCCATATATGGAGACAGATGACCATCAGAAACAAATATATTCAAGAACTGTCTTTAGTGTTCCCTTCCTAAAAATCTACGGTGAGTATAGTAAAATGTTCTAACTTGTATAATGTTTACATATTTTTTTTTTTTTATTCTTTTCGAGACAAGGTCTCCCTGTAGTCCCAGCTATCCTGGAACTCTGTAGACCAGGCTGACCTTGAACTCACAAAGATGCGCCTGCCTCATATTTTTATATAGACTAGAGTTCCTCCTGTCTTTTGTCAGAGGTATCTCAAATAAGCTATTAATCATACAAGGGACAGGTTGAATTGTGTCAGAAAGATAATTCATCTTTTTTATTTTATTTTATTTTATTTTATTTTATTTTATTTTATTTTTTAAAAATGTTTTATTAGAGAAATAATACACTGAGAGATAATTGGTCAACAAACAATGCCTGTATTTAGCATGAAACTTCAATACAAAGTGTTTGATAAAGCCTCTGGGTAGTGACAATGTCATAACTAGAATATGTTGTGCACAAGCCCTGTTCTGGTCCCATCTGCAGGGAAGTGGGAAGAAGTTCTAAGCATTGTTCGCCTGCTCCTTTGGTCCTAAATGAATGGACATGATTTACTGCTGGTACAGGCTGTTTGAAGGCAGCTATGTTCACCACTGTACCACCTCTGGGTCTCTGCTCTTCACCCTACTTTATTCTCTCTCTACATTTAAATCAAAAGTTAAAATACTTATTTTTTATTATTTTTATTCCACGCCATATGTGGAAACAAAAGAGGATAGAAAAGTCTCATCTAAAATTTCTGTTGTATCCAAGACATTATTTGTGAATGAAGTCACTCTATGTCATAGATCAAACTTGCCATGTTAATAGTATCACAAATGTGCTAGTATATATAATTAGTCTCCAAGTTATTTAATGCATCTACAAGATTTAATTTTTCCCCATCGCACAATTAGACTTATTGAACGGAACAAGAATTGCATCAGGCACAAAATCAAAAAGGAATACCTTTCATCCTCTCAAGCAAGTGAGCAAATTAGGCTGCCAAAATTTATAATTATTGGCAAAATTGTTATAATCTGGAAAAATCAGATGAAACCAGTAAAATTATAAAAAGGATAAAGAATTTCACTCCTAATTAGTGTTAATTTCATATGCATTTTACTAATTTCACTAAACTTTCATCATTTGTTAAACTAATATAAAAGATGTGTACACACATTATGTATGCATTTAATATATACACAATTTCCTCTTGAAAGTTTTGAATGCCACTCATTTATTTTTTTAATTTTTATTTTTTAATTTAATTTATTTTGGAGGACATAAAAAAATAGAAAGGTATACATATTTATAGGGTCACATGATGTTTCATGCATATATTCATTGTTAAAAACTTAAAACTGCATGATGGGAGAGCTCCCAAGACTAGCTGAAACACAGGTAGGAAGGAGCTGGGTGATTCAGCAAGGCAGATAGTTGTTTGATTTAATCTAGTTAATATAGTTGTTTTTTGGCTTGATTGGCTTTTGTGGCTGTGGGGGGCAGAGTAATCCTCCCAGCTGGTATAAAAGGTGGGTTTGTGTGAGTCTTGAGATCAGAGATCTCCCAAGACCAGCTGAAGCACAGGTACCTGGGCTCGGGCTAAAGAGAATCACCCCTCTCCCCTGCGGCAAATGGAATTATGAAGGCATCTGAAGGAGGCAAGCAAAGCAAGCCTTCAACATAGTGAAGAGGCATTTGGAACTCATATTGGAATACAGGCAACGAGAAGCCCATAGGCCAGGAATGCGAAGAAGAGTCAACATGGGAAAGGTGAGGATAATCTCTCACCAAGCTCTACCAACTGTGTGGAAGATTCCTACAGTGGGATCCCTCTGGGGATGGCACAGGACACAGATATCAGAAACACAATTGTGACCCTACTTAAAGAAGTACAAGATTATAAAGAGTGAATCAAAGAATTAAGAAAAGAGAATGAAGAACTCAAGAAGGACCTAGAGAGAGAGAATGACAAACTCCGGAATGAAGTGGAAACACAGAAATGATCCCATGCTGAAAAAGATATGGATACCAACCAGTGAAGCAAAGAGCTACAGGAAGAGACTGAGAAGGTCCAAAAGGAAGTAGAAATACTAAAGAAATAACAAGAGGAAATGAAAAAGGAAATAAAACACTCATCCAATCAAGAGGAAAGGAATGGAAAAAAGCCTCAGAAGTAGAATGGAGGAAGGAAAACAAAGAATATCAGACCTGGAAGATAATACAGAACAACTGAAAACAAGTAAAGATTATGAAAAATTTAAAAAATACACAAAAATGGAACAACCAGGAACTGTGGAACACTATGAAAAGATCAAACCTCCACATCATAGGAAGAGAGGAAGGAGAAGAATCCCAAGAGAATGGTATTGATCAGATCTTCAACAGAATAATAGATGAAAATTTCAACATACTAAAATAAGACAAACAATGCAAATACAAGAAACACATAGAACAACAAACAGACAAGATCAGAAAAGAAACTACCCACGCCACATCATAGTTAAAATGCTAGACATCCAAAACAAAGACAAAATCCTTAAAGCCACAAGAGAAAAACAAGTGACCTATAAGGGTAAACCAATCAGAATTCTCAGTGCAAATTATGAAAGCAAGAAGCACGTGGACTAAAGCATTCCCAGTGTTAAAGGACAATAGAGTTAAAAGACAATATAGTAACCTTCCAACCCAGGTTACTATACCCAGCAAAAATGTCCATTCTAGTTGAAGGAGAGCAAAAAAACTTCCATGACATAAACAAGATGGCAGAATACATGTCCGGAAAACCAACCCTTCAGAGAATACTTGAAGCAATTCAAAGGACAAAATAAAGAAGCAACCATCCCCAGGCAACTAGAAAGAGAAATCAATAAAGGCATAACTGCAGAAGTAGAAACCTAAACCAAAACTGCAAATGGATAATAAGGCAAAAGGAAGCAACACAAACCTATCAGTCATAACCTTAAGTATTAATGGACTAAATACCCCAATCAAAAGACATAGACTGCAAGATTGGATTAGGAAGCAGAATCCATCGATATTCTGTCAACAAGAAACACATCTTATCTTCAAGGACAGGCACCGCCTTAATGTAAAAGGATGGAAAAACATATTCCAAGCAAATGGTACCAAAAAGAAAGGTGTTGCTATATTAATATTAGACAAAATAGACTTAAAAAAAAGAAATCAGAAGAGACAAAGAAGGCCATTACATTTTTATCAAAGGAACAATTCAGCAAGAAGATTTCACAATTATGAATATATATGCACCAAACTATGGTGCAGCAAACTTTATAAAGAAAACTCTCCGGGACCACAAGTCACAGACTAACCCCAGTACACTCATAGAAGGGGACTTTAATACCCCACTGAGTCCTTTGGACAGACCAACAGGAAAAAGAATAAACAGAGAGACATCTGAACTGAACAATATGATACACCAAATGGACCTCATAGACCTCCACCGAATATTCCAGCATAATACCAGAGAATACACTTTCTACTCAGCACCCCACGGAACATTCTCCAAAATCTTTCACATACTGGGACACAGAAGAAACCACCACAAATGCAAAAAGATTGAAATAATTTCATGCAATCTATCAGACCACAGTGCAATAAAGCTCAACATCAGCACCAGGATAAGTCCTACTGCCTACAAGAACACATGGAGACTAAACAACACACTCTTGAATAATGAATGGGTCAAGGAAGAGATAAAGAAAGAAATAAAAGCATTCCTGGAACTGAAAGACAATGACAATACAACACAATAAAACTTATGGGATACCTTAAATGCAGTCCTAAGAGGGAAGTTTATAGCCCTGGGTACCTACATTGGAAAAACAGAAAGAGCACAAGTGAATAATCTAACACTGCAGCTAAAAATGCTTGAGAGACAACAACAAATGAACCCTAAACGCAGCAGACAAGAAGAAATAACAAAAATCAGAGCAGAGATCAATGAAATAGAAACAAAGAAAACAATACAAAAAAATCAATGAATCCAAAAGTTGGTTCTGTGAAAGAATTAACAAGATAGACAGACCTCTAGCCCTGTTAATCAAAAGAAAGAACAACTCCAAATCAATACAATCCTTGATGAAATGGGAAATATCACAACAAACAAGGAAAAGATCCAGAAAACTATATGGGAATACTTCAAAAACCTATACTCTACCAAGTTTGAAAACCTAGAAGAAATGGATGAATATTTGAAATCCTGGGAATCACCAATGCTCAACCAAGAGGAGATTGACAGCTTAAACAGACCCATAATTTATGAAGAAATTGAAGATGTAATAAGAAACCTCTCAACTACAAAAGCCCAGGCCCAGACAGTTTCATGGCAGAATTCTATAAAACATTTGAAAAAGACCTACAACCATTATTACTGAAATTGTTTAGTAGGATACTGTGCTGGATAGCTTTAGTGTCAACTTGACACACCTGGGTTGAGGGAGCCTCAATTGGGGAATTGGTTCCATTGGATTGGCCTGTGGCCACATCTGTGGAGTATTGTCTGATTGTCGAGCAGTGTGGGAGGGCCCAGCCCACAATGAGTGATGCCACCCTGGGCAGGTTGTTGTGTACGATATAAGAAGGGAGGCTGGGCATGAGCCAGGGGAGCAAGCCAGTGAACAGCATTCCTCCATGGCTTGTGATTCAGTTTCTGCCTCCAGGTTCCTGTCCTGAGTTCCTGCCTTGGGCTCCCTAAGTGATGAACTGTGACCTTGGAGATGTAAGTTGAATAAGCCCTTTCCTCCCCAAGTTGGTGTTGGTCAGAGTGATTTGTCACAGCAATTGAAGATAAACTAGAACAGATACAAACAGAGGGAATTCTCCCAAATTCATTCTATGAAGCCAGCATCACTCTATTACCAAAACCAGGCAAAGAGATACAAACAAAAAGGAGAACTATAGACCCAGCTCCCTAATGAACACAGATGCCAAAATTCTAAACAGGATACTGGCAAATTGCATACAGACCCACATCAAGAAGATCATCCATCAAGAAAAAGTTGAATTCACATCAGAAATGCAGGGATAGTTCAACATATGAAAATCAATAAACATCATCAAGCATATAAATGGACTGAAAGACAAGAAACACAACATCATCTCAATTGACAAGGAAAAAGCTTTTGACAAAATCCAGCATCCCTTCGTGCTTAATGTCCTAGAAGGAAATGGATTGGAGGGATCATTCCTCAATTTAATCAAAGCCATATACAGGAAACCCACAGCCAATATCATCCTAAATGGGGAAACAACAGAATACCCTTTGGGGGTAGGAACTCAACAAGGCTGCTCCTGTCACCACTCCTCTTCAATATAGTGCTTGAGACACTTGCTGTAGCAATAAGGCAAGGAAAGGAAATTAAAGGAGTACTAATTGGAAAAGACGAAGTCAAGCTATTCATATTTGCTGATGATATGATTGTTTACATAAGGGATGCTAAAATCTCCTAGAAATGATTAACAGCTTCAGCAAAGTGGCAGGATACAAAATTAGCCTAAAAAAGTTAGTGGCCTTTATACCAACAACAAGCAACTAGAGAAGGAATTCAAGGAATTCAATAGCCTCAAAAACAATAAAACACCCAGGAACAAACCTAACCAAAGACACCAAAAATCTTTACAACAAAAATTTTAAATCTTTAAAGAAAGAAATTGAAGAAGACATCAGAAGATGGAAAAACCTCCCATGCTCATGGATTGGGAAAATTAACATTGTAAAAATGTCCATTCTATTGAAACTCTTGAATAGATTTAATGCAACCCCAATCAAAATCCCCAAGAATTTCTTCAGAGGCTTGGAAAAAGTGTCCTTAAATTCACTTGGAAAAACAAAAGACCCAGAATACACAAAACAACCCTTAGGGAAAAGAGCAACACAGGGTGGGATCTCTATACCATACTTCAGACTATACTACAGGGCTGAACTCATAAAAAGAGCCTGGTACTGGCATAAAAAAAGACCTGTTGACCAATGGAACAAAACAGAAGATCCAAACTTGAGCACATACAATTTCAGCCATCTCATTTTTGACAAGGGGGCTAACAAGGCACAATGGAGAAAAGACAGCATCTTCAGCAAGTGGTGTTGGCAAAACTGCATCACCACTTGTAGAAGAATGAAATGAAACCCCTATCTCTCACCCTGTACAAAAGTCAACTCCAGATGGATTAAAGACTTCAACGTGAAACCCCAAACTCTGAAGGCAATGGAAGAAAAAGTTGACAACAGACTACAAGACATAGGGTTAGGAAAAGATTTCCTAAATCAGACAGCAGCTGCGCAAGAATTAAGGTCAACAATTGACAATGGGACCTCATTAAACACAAAAGCTTCTGTACATCAAACGAACAATCAAGGAAGTGAAGAGAAATCCCAGAGTGTGAGGAAACCTTCACCACAGCAACATGTGACAAAGCATTGATTTCCAGAATATATAAACTACTCAAAAAACAAAGAAGAAAGACATCAAATGTCCCACTCAACAGATGGAGCAAAGACCTGAACAGAGACTTCACAAGTGAGGAATTAGAGATGCCTGAGAAACATCTTAGGAAGTGTTCACCATCTCTAATCATTAAGGAAATGCAAATCAAAACTAATTTAAGATATCATCTTACTCCAATAAGGCTGGCTAGGAACAAGAAAACAAATGACACCAAGTGCTGGAGAGGTTTTGGGGAAAAGGGAACACTTATCCACAGCTGATGGGAATGTAAACCCGTACATCCACTATGGAGAGCAGTGTGGAGAACCCTTGGAAGATTTGGAATGAACTTGCCACCCAACCCAGCCATACCACTCCTAGTCATATACCCTCAAGACTCACCCCATCACAGAGATACATGCACAGCCATGTTTATTTCAGCTCTCTTCACAATAGCAAGGAGCTGGAACCAACCTAATTGCCCTTCAACTAATGAGTGGTTAGAGAAAAAGTGGTACATCTACACAATGGAGTTCTATGCAGCAGTGAAGAAAGATGACATCATGAGCTTTGCAGGAAAATGGCTGGAGCTAGAGGACATCATGCTGAGTGAAGTAACACAGTCCCAAGAAAACCAAACGAGGAATGGTATCCCTCATCTGTGGATGGTTGTGCCAATTATGTAGTTGTAAGTATTTCTTGTGCATGGCCCATTGAGCTTTTGTCCAAAGCAGTTAGGAATGATGCATATTGGAAACAAAAACAAGAACAACAACAACAGAAATGACTGCATCAAAGAACTGACCGAAACAGTGAACTTCTGCTCAAAACAGTCAACTTCCACATGGTGAATATTGAGAAGGACTGAGAAAGAGATGAAAAGCATGTTTGGCAGAATGCATGAGTTCTGGTGGGGTCGGGGATGGGAGGACACGGGTCTAGATTTGATAAAAAATATATAAATAAATAAATTTAAATTAAAAAAAGAAAGATGACATCATGAGCTTTGCAGGAAAATGGCTGGAGCTAGAAGACATCATGCTGAGTGAAGTAACACAGTCCCAGAAAAACAAATGATGAATGGTATCCCTCATCTCTGGATGCTAGTGCCAATTACCTAGTTGTTGATGAAAAGCATGTTTGGCATTATGCATGAGTTCTGGTGGGGTTGGGGGATGGGGGGATGTGGGTTTAGATTTGATAATTCTTGTACAATATCTCTCTATAATAATATTATATATATATATATATATATGTAAGTAAATAAGGCCCAACATAAATCAATGATTAAAACAAACCAAACAAAAAATTCTAAAACTGCCTGAACATGTCTAGTCGGTTAAACATGTCTAATTTTCTTGTGGGTTTAAATATTCCACATTTCTTAACAAAATTACACAGTTCTTCTTTGAGGCTTTTGAAATGAATGCAATATCAATCTTTTCTAAATTGATCATACTTTAAAATCGTATACCAAAGCATCCTGTTGTATGTAACCAAATTGTTATTTATTGATCAGTTTTCAAACACCAACATATCACCTATTCTTTGTATTTCAGTGGTTCCGATTTTTCTTTTTTAATTTATTATTACTTTAAAATATAATTTAAAAAAAAAAAAAAAAAAAAAAAAAAAAAAAAAAAAAAAAATGGTAAGTTAATTCTAGTGCTCATTATGATATAATGTTATAAACATCACAGTTGCTTTCAGACAGGAAAGAATTACAAAAAAACAAACATTGCTCCCGATTTTCTTTCACTGGGGGGGATTGGTGATAGAGCCACAACTAGGGCAAAACCAACCCCCACCTCCCCCCCCCTTTTTTTTTTTTCTGTTGGTGTTTTCTAGAAAGGGTCTGACTCCTTAGCCCCCAGCCCAGCTGAGGTTGGAATCGCCTCTGTAGACCCAGTCTGGCCTTGAACTCACCAGATCCGCCTGGGCCTCTGCCTCCAAGTGCAGGAACTAAAGGCGTGTGCGCACCATTGCCATGAGTCTTTTTTTTTTTTTTTTTTTGAGGACTGTTGCTAGCATAATGGCTTAAGTTCCACTCATTTCTTTCTTTTTTCTTATTCTTATTATTATTATTTTTCTTTGCATGTGTTTGAATGTACTCTCTGCGGTCGTGAACCCGTTGTCGGCAATGCCGCGGGACGGGTCAGAATAGGGTCTCGATTCCCCTGGAGCTGGAGTTGGAGTTCTCCTGGAATTGATGTTACAGGACGGTTCTCCGCCGCCATGTGTTGCTGGGGATCGAACCGGGTTCCTCTGCAAAGATCGTCGGTGCTCTTTACCCGCTAGGCCATCTCTCTAGACCCCCCTCCACTCATTTCTTAAAGCAACATAGATATAAAAATATCAATGCTGTGCCATTATTTTATTAAAATTGGAGAACAAAATTTCTAACAGCTAGTTGTATCTCTTATAAAAAATTGATTTGTGGGTGGAGAGTATTAGCTAGCGGTTAAGAGCACGGACCGCTTTTAGAGAGGGACCCGGGTTAGATCCCCAGCAACCCACATAGCAGCTGAGAAACATCTTTAAAAAAAAAAAAAAAAAAAAAAAAACTCCAGTTCCAGGGGATCTCCGACCACCCTCTTTCCGACCTCCGGGATTGCCCACGACACGGGTGCACAGAACCGCATGCAGACAGTACATTCATACACATACAGAAATAAATAAAATAACAAAAAAGAAAAAGCTTATCATTTGCTATACTTGATAAAAACCTTTATTTTTTTACATCACTTTTTCTTACTTGTTGCTTTTTTTAATTTTTTTCTAATTTTGGTATCTTGTATTGATTGTACTGTCTGCATGTTAGGTGTGTGACCCGCGTACAGCAAGCACCGAAGATCAGAAGAGGGTCTTCAGATTCCCCGGAACTGCGAGTTAGTAAAGATCGGTCTTAGCGCCATGTGGGTGCGGGGGAACAAACCCGGTCATCTGAAGAGTGGTCAGCGCTCTTAACACTAGGCACATACTCAGCCCAGACCACTAGTGCTTTTTATTCTTAAATAAAAAATTTTTTTTCTATTAAAAATTCTCCTGAAATATAATAACTTTAATGAGTAACAAAGCAAAATGCTCACATTTTAACTAATCAAACTCAGGAGTACTTACCTTAAACAGATTCAGTATGAAATTTAAAATTTTATTAGCCCGTTGTCTTTGTATTTATTTATTTATTTTCTTTAATTTTTAATTTAATTTAATTTTTTATTATTTTTGTATGTGTTAGGAGTGTCTGTCTTGCATGTAGGTTGTGCACGAGTTGGTGCCCAAGCCTAGCGGAGGGTCAGAAGAGGGAGTCGGATTCCCCTGAACTTGGAGTTCTCCGGAGTTGAGTTTTCAGGGTTTCTCAGCCGACATGTGGGTGCTGGGGATCCCGACACCGGGTTCCTCTGTAACACGGTCAGGCGCTCCTTAACGCCAGTCGACTATCCTCTCCAGCCCAAAAAATTTATTATTTTTTCTTATTTAAATCTGAATTCTCATCAAAATGTTCAGCGTGGGCGTGGAGAGATTGGGCACTGTTGGTTTAGAGCGAACTCGGACTGCTCTTCTGCAGAGGGCCCGGGTCAGGGTCGATTTCCCCAGCACCCAGGCAGCCGAGAGATGAAACCGGCCCCGATACACGCCAATTCTCCAGGCCACGAAAGCGAAATCACGGGCAGGCGGAATCTCGAAACCTTCTTCTGACCATTCCGCGCATGTGCACAACATGGGGGCAACACAAATAAGGAATCGACCGGACCTGTCAGGAAAAAAAGCAAAGAAAAAAATAAAAGATAGATAAAAATAAAATAAAAAAAAAAAAAAAAAAAAAAAAAAAAAAAAAAAAAAAGGGAGGCGGGGGGGGGGGAAGAATATGAATGTGGTAAAGGCAGAGTGGTCATATTCATGGGAAGAGAAAAAGTTGGTATACCCTATTAGAGAGTCGGAGGAACTCCTTACGGGTGACTTTGATGGAGTTTGTGCAATGTGTAAGAAAGGGGGTGGAAAAAGGAAGGGAAGGAGGAGGGAAAAGGTGACAGAAGAACAAAAAATCACAAATAACACATCTTCACTATAAAATAGAGAAATGAATTATGAAAGAACGGTATTGAATATTGCTCTGTTGTTTTTTTTTTTTTTGTTAAGCGGTTAGAATACACGTGATAATCCATGAGTCAAACAATCATTAAGCAAACCTTATGCGGGGCTGTTGCTTGTGCACATATCAACCTATACCAGCACCCACCATAAAGTGGCGGGTGGTGACATAGGGTTGTTTGTTCAAATTCAAGTTGATAAAATGAGTGTCCACCGTCACCTCTACATTGATTCAGTTTCAAATCACAAAATATAGTAGCCATTAATTTTATACCAAGGCCCCCTTTCCGCAGGTTGTTCAAATAGGAGGATGAATAAAGGTGGCAACGCTGGCATTATGAGTAGGGGGTAGATGCGGTTTTGTTAAAAAACAAGGCACTATATCTGGGCTTTGTTGAATGGGAATATGGTCATTCTGGATGGTTCCGGTCATGGGCGGACAGGGTGGCCTAGGAATAACCTGTTCGACTTCCTGACGAAGGAAGACAGAAAAGATTACTCATCGTGTGGCAGAACCCCAAAGACTTTCAAATAGAAGACGAAATTGTGCCGATGGGCTAGGACTCAGGCAAAATGAGATGAAGGACAGGAGCGCGGACAGGGCCGCAACTTGGAGGGGGTCGATCAGGGTTGATGGGGTGCCAGGGCGAGAGGCCATTATGGTCTGCCCCACAAAAGGGGGCAGGGCGCCCGGGCCCGGAATTGGGGGGAGTAGACCCTGACTAGGATGGAGAGGGGCAAGAAGACTCCGGGCGGCCAAAGCCAAACGATCGGGAGTTGGGTACAGGGTATGGGAGTGGAGGGAGTGGATGTGACCACACAGGCAAGGGACAGGGGGCCCGGGGAAGGTCCAAGCGGGGGCCAAAAGGGCCATGATAATCCATAGAAAGCAAACAGGGGGTCGCCTCGGAGGCAAAGCAAGACGCCTATCCGGCAGGCTCACCAGCGAACCGCACCGGCCTGGAAATTTTTAAGACGGGGGCATGGATGCATGAGTCAGCCAGGGGCCAGGGAGAAGCCCAATGCGCGAAGGGTGCTGAGGCGGCTGCGCCCCGGGCGAGGACGAAAGCAAAGAACCCAGGGCGGAGGCCACAAGCGGACAGGACGCTCACAGGGTGCGGAGAGGGGAGAAGCCACAGAAGACTCGGGCAGTCAGGGACACATGGGTGCGTGGAATAAGCGGGAAGGCAGGACGGGAACAGAGTCCTAAACCAGGGGGCAGGCGAAAGGAAACCGACCATAGATTTAGGGCTTGCGGAAAGACCCAAGAGTGTAAGTTTGCTTTGTCTTCAGAGTAGGATCGACTAAAGAAACGGTTATCTTAAGAAGATGTGTTGCTCACTACGGGAGAGCGGGATGTTGTCTTGTTTTAAATTAGTCTATTGTGTTACAGTTGATCAATCTAGGACCCGTGTCCCCCACCCTATCCCCCCACCCCACCAGAGCTCATGCATTCTGCCAAACATGCTTTTCATCTCTTTCTCAGTCTTTCTCAATATTCTCCATGTGGAAGTTGACTGTTTTGAGCAGAAGTCCACTGTTTCAGTCAGTTCTCTGATGCAGTCCTTTCTGTTGTTGTTGTTGTTGTTGTTGTTGTCACTGTTGTTGTTGTTTGTTGTTGTTGTTTCCAATATGCATCACTCCCAACTGCTTGGACAAAAGCTCAGGGGGCCGTGAACAAGAAATACTTACAACTAGGTAATTGGCAGTAGCATCCACATATGAGCAATACCATTCATCGATTGTTTTTCTGGGACTGTGTTACTTCACTCAGCATGATGTCTTCTAGCTCCAGCCATTTTCCTGCAAAGCTCACGATGTCATCTTTCTTTACTGCTGCATAGAACTCCATTGTGTAGATGTATCACATTTTCTCTATCCACTCATCAGTTGAGGGGCATTTGGGTTGGTTCCAGCTCCTTGCTATTGTGAAGAGAGCTGAAATAAACATGGCCATGCATGTATCTCTGTGGTGGGGTGAGTCTTGAGGGTACAAGAAGACTTTTTTTTAATTCCTGATATTTAACTTTTGTTTTCCCAAATTCTCCCTTCAAATGTTCAATTAAGTAGTTTGCCCTTCAATGGGGGATTTGGTGCTGGCATCCACAAATGAGCTAAACCATTTTATTTATTTACTTATTTATTTATTTATTTATTTATTGTACTTTGTTATTTCACTTAGCATAATGGCTTAGATTTCCATCCATTTACCTGCAAAGTTCATGATGTCATCTTTCTTTACCTTTACTGCTGCATAGAACTCTATTGTGTACATGTACCACATTCCATGAGAAATTTGGAGCATGACTTTTTTGGGTCTTTTTGTTGTTGTTGTTGTTGTTGTTGTTGATACAGGGTCTCCCTGTAGGCTCTTCTGGCCTTGAACTCACTATGTAGATCACACTGGTCTCAATCCCATAGGATTAACCTCCCTACCAAATGCTGGTATGAAAGGTATTTGAAACAACAACCACCTGAATTATGTTATACAAAATGATTTCCTTCTTGGTATAAGAATTTTGGTGAAAGATGCTGACTGTCAAATTAAGGATAATATATCCAGCAGAAGTCAATGATACTGTGTGTCTACATGTCAGATGACACTGGGTGACTAGATGTCAGAGAATCTCCCCCCTAAATGAGTTTATTTCATTCACATGACATTTTATGGTAATTGTATTTAGTATGTTAAGAACATATTCCATTTGTTAGTCATATATGTTTGATAAAATCCAACCCCATTGCTGCCCAAATTGTCTCCATTTTCCCCAGTGCTCTCTGTATGTATATGTGTGGGGACTCTCCACTGTAGTATGGGATCTTTTTCATGGCACACATTACTGATGAAAACACAGTTTATTTCTCCAGCAATCTCAAATGTCAATTGCTCCTCAGCTAGAGTTGGGACTTCATGACGCTCTCCTGGATACTTGCTGAGGTTTTGTCTTGCTTTATCTTGTGCAAACCTTTTGCATGCAGTCACAGCTCCTGTGAATTCTTGTGTGAACATTTACTGTAATATCTAATAAAGATTGCTTACTACGTGGCAAAGAAACATGGTATCATGAAAATTTCAGGTAAAAGGTGGATTTAGATTTACTACTTTCTTTAATTGACTAATAGACATAAGAACTGTGAAAAGGATTATTCTATATTCAAAACCAAATATAATACTAAAGTCTCTTTAGGCTCTGCATTTAAGCAAAATATATTAATACAGGAGAGCTCTGATATCAGCAATGGATTATTCTGCCAAGGAGATGTTGGCCAGGGGATCCAAGCCCCCCCACCAATGGTAAAGGCTTCTTGCCTGTACACTGGGATACCTGCAAGAAGAGAGGCGATAATTCCCTGCTGTTGAAAACCTGATGTAAGCATGGGAAAGATGTATTGATACCGCACTTGTAAGTGGACAGTTGGTCTCTGGAATACCAGAGAGTGTTACCAAAGGCCACTAAACCAATAAAGCAAAAATTGGTCTCCTTGAGTCAAGCAAGACTCCTGCACCAGCATCAGCTTCACCTTACCTGCCTGGGATTACTGTGCAGCAGTGGCAGCCATATGTCTGTATATCCCAAATCTAATTGGCTATTAGCTCTCTCCTTGGAGGAATAACTCATGGCTGATGCCACAAGCTCACATCCTCTAATGGTTAGTAGATGTTATAAGCCACAGTAAGACCTTGTCATCTTTTACAGAAAAAAAATGTAATTCATGGATTAGCATACTATCCAAACATCTGTGTCTATACCAAAATAACCTACTATAATAATCAGTACTGTTTAAATACCTACATATCTAATTGCTTGTGCTTCTTTAGCAGGATTGAAAGGTTATTCCTGGACAAACTGTCAGCCCATGAAAGGAAACAGCCAGAACTGATCAGAGTCCAAAACGACATCTCCAGAGAAAGTAGACTGTTTAGCTTCTCGTCCACCTTTGCCCCTTTTCTAAGCCTAGGGAACAATCTGCGGAAGAGGGGGCATGGTAGAGTTTAAGGGCCATGATTGGGGTAAATGGTGAAACTACAGCAATATAGACTGGCCACTTATTTGATCAACTTGATTGTACATACAAGCCCCTCCAGCTGGATGGTGGGAGCCTTGGGATGTGTGAATTTGGGCACAACTGCTGACAAATTGGTTTTACATGAAGGATGCTTGGACTCATAAATTATTACTTATTGTTAAAACATGAAATAAAAAAAAGTATATAAAAAATAAAAAAAATTAAATGTGCAGACACACCCACATAAAAGGTGGATTTAGAAAATATTAGAGGACACGAGGAAATCCAGACTCAGAAATGCACACCATGCATGTTTTCTCTCAGTTTTGGATCATAACTCCAAATCCTCAGATGTGACTGTATATTCAGACAAAATCACAGGAGCCAGGAAAGTGAAAAGTGACCAAGGTGGGAAAGGGGAAAAAAGAGCTTGAGAGAGTAGGGGAGTAGGAAACTGGGGTTAGCAAATTCAAAATGGGAAAAATCAAACATATTTTAACTGATGAGGGAGGAGGGGGCTATACGGTGTTAGAGAGGAAAGAGTAGATAATGCTTAAGTGATGAAAAATGAAAGGGAAATGCCATATTTAATATTCTTATGAAAATACACATATAAAATAAAAGCAAACTCTGGTGTATACCTGATGGCTATATAACGACAACAAAAAAACATAGTGGCAGGTATTCAAATTATCGGTCAGCATAGTAAAAGATACTCTCCAAACAATATATGCTACTACCACAGCCCTTGATTGCCTGCAGAACTTGAAGGTAACACTCTGTTGCTGGACAGGATATAATTGGGTCACAGGAGTTGGCACAATCTAGCTGGAACTCACACACACACACACACACACACACACACACATACACACATTGATAACAATAGTAAAGAAAGAAATAAGAAGCTTAGAGCGAGGGGAGGGCATAGGAGTTGTTGGTGGGAGGTCTGGACAGATAGCAATAAAGCAAAGATTATGCTCATGCATGAAATTCTCAAAAATGGAAAAATTTAAAAAATTGATTTTAAAGAAACAATTTATATCAGATAAGCTGCATATATAGAAGTAGTAAATAGTATAGGAATTTTATGAGACATTCCATTAAATTGTTAATTATAATCAGTTATGTAATAACTAAATTATACAACTTAATTGCCTATCTTTCCTATAACTGAGAATCTGTCTGCTTAATGTTTGTATTTTCAAGGAATGAATTAGGATTTGTTTTATTGGGAAAACAATAAATTGATTTCTACACATATCTGAGCAATTAGAGAGGTCCTCAGATCACATTGTCTTTTCTTATAAATCTCACGCTGAAGCCCAATTTAGTAGTTCATACCTGTAATCTTAACATAAACAGGCTGCTGCGGTAGGTTTACAAAAGATTGAGTTTCAGGACTATCTGGGGCATCTATGAAGATTGCCATTAAAAACAAACAAAAAAAAAACACAAACAAAATAAATTGTGGGATGTAATTAGCATGAAACTCTAATAAGAGCTGAGACTTTCCAAAAGTGGTTGAGCTACAAGTTTCTACTTTCAGAGGAGGATTTGACCCCATCTTTTTTTTTTTTTTTTTTTTTTTTTTTTTTTTTTTTTCGTTTTTTGTATTTTTGAGACAGGGTCTCCCTTTAGTCCCAGCTGGCCTGGAGCTCACTCTGTAGACCACACTGGCCTTGAACTCACAGAGATCCGCCTGCCTCTGCCTCCATCTTTAATGGGAACATGCATAAACCGTGGCCATCTCACTCCTTCATTTTCTTTCTGTGGAATAATCTATGCTTTCACCTCTCTCAGGTTTTGCAGAGGTACAATCTTCAAAGAATGGAATAATCCCATGGCAAGTAAAACACCTGTGCACCCACACCCACGTGAAGCAGTCATTTTTTTCTCTTCTCAATAATAATGAATGTATATTTTTCACTTAAATTGCCAGCCATAGGGCCATGAAGTATTTAACATCTCTTGGTAAATTACCCTGTGTCCTATATTTTGGAAAAAAAAATATATGGAAGCCTAACATTTGGGTTTTGAAACAAAGAATTCTGAGAACTCTACTAGGATTTTATTATAGCAGCTGAACCTGAGTTTAGAAATCAGTTAATCCTGGATTCCTTTACAGAAGCAGAATTTTAACTAAGACCTAGAGGGAACTTCCATATTCCTGTAATAAAATATTCTGAAAAGAGACCACAGTGACCCTGGAATCATCACATTCCTCCCTGGGTGTGTCAAGTCGTCAGGACTTCATCTCAGTTATCTGGAAGTATAGAAAATGTATGCTTGTTGTTGTCAATGAAGTGGTTCTGAATGCCATGGAAATGAAACAGGTTTGATACTATTTCTCACAAATTGAATACATGGAACTCTGAGCTTCATTCCACATTCCAGACTAAAATTCAAGGGCCAATTCTTGAGATATTAATAGAATTAGAATTTCTAAAAATAAGTCAATGAACATATTAAAAACTTAGAAATTGTAACAGGAAATTTAAAAAATACCTTAAGTGTGTTAAGGAGACGGAAATACCTTAAAATGTGGCAAAAGCATGTAGGAAATAGATGCTAGAAGGAGGAAAATTGGCTTTGTCAGCCTTTGCTTCTGCCAGGAGCTGTGCACTGTGAAACTTTTGTCACACAGCTGTGAAAACATGAATGCCTATTTCCTTTACTGTTTACACCTGCACAACCACACCCACGTGAAGCAGTCATTTTTTTCTCTTCTCAATAATAATGAATGTATATAAAGCACTTATTTTCCATGACATGATTTAATAAAGTATTACTACTTGAATATTTCTTCAATAACACCTCTTCTGATGTTTGGTAGCTATTTCACCCTTTATGTTTTATAATGCCTCACCTTTTATATTCAATAATTGAAATGACATCAAATTTTCCAATCTTCTGGGTTATACTAAATTGAAGTTATACAGAGAAAAATCATATATCATCTTCTTCAAAATAAGCAAATATTTTCATATATAATACATATCTTCTCTAAGATTAACTTTGTATATTCCTAAGAGACTCATCGATGAAGTCACAGTCCTATGATTTAAAGGTATTATGTTAGAGAAAAAAAAATCTCTCAGAAGATTTTTGTGTACTCTCAGAAGCAGAACAATCTGTGGAAAAGTATCAGAAGCTCAAATGACTTTAGTTGGATTATAATGTAGAAAATATATAACATTATTGTGCCAGATATCTGTGGAACTTGGAAAATTAATGTGTTGATAGACTGACAACACATCTGAGCTGAGTCTTTTTCTCAGAATATTGGTTGCTAGGTTATTTTGACATACTCTGCTTCTGAAACAACTTCTGTAATCCAATTGCCAAGGAGAAGAATAAAACATGCCTTGTTTATGATGAATCAATAACTTGATTGGGTCAATATTTACTAGACATTTTTTTAATGCTGCCCACTTCCAGTTTGATTCCTAGTACAAATTATTCAAAAGCAGGAAACCATTTTGACTCTGATGTTGCATTTTAAGCACACAATGAAGATGATCCTTGTGGTACTATTGTAATAAATTACAGTCCTAATTGTATTGTTTTGCAAAATCTAAACTTGTTAAAATACTTGGATGTCTAAGAAACAGGGGCAAATTCCAGTGAGTAGATATTGTAGAAATTACATCACCTGCGAGGTAAAAATGTATAATCTGAGAGAATAAGAGATTTTCAAACAAATATGTTATATATTTACTTGCATTTAAATGAGAAAGTAACAAAATTAACACATAATGTAGAAAATAGTTTGCTGAAATAGAAATAACATTCTATAGTAGCTAGTGTAGCTAGTGCAGAATCAAACACTTTTCCAAGCATTGTAATACATCTTCTAAAATACAGTAATGACTATACCATTGATTTTATTTCCTTGCATGCCAGTGGAAAATTACAATATTGGACAAATTGGAACATGATCATTGCTCAAAGTTTCCTATGAGAATGTAGATGTAAGGTCATATAAGGAGTGAATAAAGCTTGAAAGTGTGAACAAACTTATATTTCACAATTATTTATATTACCACACCTTTCACATTGTATTTTAAAATGTTATAGCTTGAGAAAATGCTGCGCACTTTTCCTCTTCTCAGAAATAATGAAAATATACAAAACATTGTTTGCATAAAACTATGTATTCAGCTATGAATTCAGTTATCTGTTTTCAGCTTATTAATTTTTATTACTTGAAATTTCCTATAGGTGTGTAGATGTATTCTGATTAAACGGACTGCACTTTCTTGTCTTCCTCTCATCTCTCAAGCCCAATCATTTCCTTTCCCTCATTAATTTCATTTGCTTGCTTGTCTTTGAGAGAGGATTTCTCTGTAGACCAAATTGGTCTGGAATTTTCTATATAGACAAGTTTGCCCCACATCCTCAACATCATTTGGTATCATTTGTTTTCTTGATTTTAGCCAGTCTTATGGGAGTAAGATAAGATCTTAAAATGGTTTTAATTTCCATTTCCCTAATTGGAATTTTGAACACTTTCTATGGTGTTTCTTAGACACCTTTGTTTCTTCTTTTGAGAACTCTCTGTCAGGGTACATATCCCAACTTTTAACTGGGTCATTTATTTTCTGATTCTTGTTATTTGAGTTCTTTATATATTCTGGATATTAAATCTCTGTAGTATATATTGCTGGTGAATGTTTTCTCCCAATCTGTGAATTTTCTCTTTGGTTTTTTCTTTTGGTGTACAGAAATAATGAAGTCCCACTTTTTGATTGTTGACCTTAACTCCTGAACAAGTGATGTCTGGTTTAAAAAGTTATTTTCTACACCTATGTCTTATAGGGTGCTGCCTATTTTTCTTCAAATACTTTCAAGTTTCACATTGAGGCCTTTGATCCATTTTGAGTTGACTTTTGTGCAGAGTGAAAGATAAGAGTCTAGTTTCATTCTACAGGCGGAGATCAGGTTTTGTCAGCACCCTTTGCTGAAAATACTGTTTTTCTTCTTTTGTGAGTTCTTAGCACCTTTGTCAAATAAGAGGTGGCTGAGATTGCATACACTCATGTTTGGATCTTAAATTATGTTACAGTTATCTATGTGTCTTCTTTTGTGCTATCAGCATGCTGTTTTTATGACTATAACTCTGTAACATAGTAACATAGTTTGAGATTCTGTATGGTAATTGCCCCAGCATTGCTCTTTTTTGTTTGTTTGTTTGTTTGTTTGTTTGTTTGTTTAATAACCCATGACTTCTAACGACAGCCTTTTACATCTATACAAGGTATCTCCCCTTGTCCTAATTTTAAATTTTTGAATGATATATTTTACACACACACAACACACACATACACATATACACATATGTGGGCTTATGCAAACAGGATTCTCTGGACCTTTAGTTACAGGGAATTGTGATTTGTCCAACATAGTTCCTGGAGGGTTGGGAAATTAACTCAGGTCCTCTGCAAGAGCAATATACATTCTTAACTGTTGAACAGTCTCCATCACTTGAATTATGATTATTAATGTTATAAAATAGTTACCCTTTTGGCTTTCATATTTCCTTTGTTTTGTTTAACCCTCTGCTATATCTTCTCCATGTATATACCAAACCCCTTGGTGCTTAAATCTTCGCACTGTTTGTGTTCTCCTCATATTTTCTTATCACCTATATGCTATGCAATCCTTCCCCTCCATTAAGGCACCATGGCCAATGGTCTTGTTCTAGTTTGTGGCGTCTAGAGGTCATCAAAGTAGATTATACAAAGTTGGAAATAACATACTATGTTATTTTTCTGTGCCTAGGTTACCTTACATAATTAATTTTTCACTTTCAACCATTTTATCTTGAAATTTCATAATTTTCTTTTATACTTGAATAATTCCATTGTATATATGTGCTATATTTTCATTATTCATGATCAATTTTCTTATTTTACCCTCAGTCCTGCAAATGGGCTGATAAGCTTCCATTGAAAAACATTGAAATTTCTTATATTTTGAGTGTTAGATAATGAAAGTCATTAAGGTAGGAAATATTCAGATACTGAAGCAAAAGACTCCTCACATACTATTTAATCATAAATTTACATAAAACTTTACTATAAAGAAAGATACAGAAGATTTGAGGAGAAAATGGATAATTGGGGCTAGGGAGATGGATCAGCAGTTGGGAGCACTGATGAATCTTGCAGAGGATCCAGATTTGAATCTTGGCAACAACATAATGACTAAGAACATTCATGACCTTCATGCGCATTTTCTTATATAGGTGCACTATGTAAATGCAGGCAATAAACTCATACACATAAAATTAAAATATTTAAGAAAAGAAAATTGAAGACATATATACAAGCCAAACATTATTTTCAAATACATTGTTTTTGCTAAATACACATACAATTAAACTGCTACTGAATGCTATCACTTTTTAAACAGTTTAATTGAAATTTTGTGCATTTCATACATCATTTCTCATTCCAATCTAGATTCATCTCCCCTCCCATGCCCCACACCCCACCTTGGTTCATGCACCCTGCCATTCCTGCCCTGTATCTTTTTTCTGATTCTGTTTAAAAATTTTCAAAGCATAGGAAAAATTATGATGATAGAGAGGCAGCCAGATCAGGTGAGATGCATGACTTGAGGCTCTGCCAGGGGGTTGGGGAGGCCCAGAGACCTCCAACCTCGGGTACCGGCTAGAAGAGTGGCATGAATGGAGATAGGGAGGTGGCCAGCAAGTTCAGTGACAACCAAGCTCCATGGCCAGGCCAAGTAGGACAGGGTACCAGTACATGGGCCAAGGAAGCAACACACCCCCAAACTGCTGCTGCTGTGGTGGGGATGATCCAGTAGGTGCAGTGTTTGTTAGTGATTCTAAGCTGCTCAGCCAAAGGGGAGGAACAAGCTAGCAGGAAGCAGAGTGATTGACAAAACTGTCCTCCATATTAACATTTGAGATTAGCACCAGAATCCAAACAAAGAAGCAAATGGACAAAACAAATCCACATGCCAAAGACACAGTGAAAAGACAAAATCATGGGAAAAGTTCATAATAAATCCAAACTGAATTCTACGAATCCTACAGAAGATTCCTACAACAAGATCTTCCTTGAGGGAAAACAAGACACCAACCTTAGAAGAACAGCTGTGGACATATTCAAAGAAATCAAAGAGTATAAAGAAGAAATCAGAGAACTAAGGGGAGAGAATGAAAAACTTAGGAAGGAACTAGAAGGAAAGAATGATAAACTCTGGAAAGAACTAGAGGGAGAGAATGACAAACTCTGGAAGGAAGCAGAAGCACTAAAAAGATCTCAGGCAGAACGGAAAAAAGAAACTGAACAGTGAAGCAAGGAGCTATTCGAAGAGAATGACAAGCTCCGAAAGGAAGTGGGAATGCTGAAGAAAACACAGGATGAAATGAAAAAATGAATTTGAACATTCATCTAATCAGCGGGAAAGATGGGAAAGGCCTCAGAGGCAGAACGGAAGAAGGAGAAAAAAGAATACCAGACCTACAGGATAACATGACACAACTAGAATCCTCAAGTAAAGATTATGAAAAATTAAAAAAAAAATCCAAGAGTGGAACAACAAGGAAATGTGGGACACTATAAACAGACCAAACCTCCACATCATAGGGATAGAGGAAGGAGAAGAAGCTCAAGACAATGGTAATGATCAGATCCTCAACAGAATAATAGAAGAAAATTTCCCCAAACTGAAAAAAGACAAACTCATACAAATACAAGAAGCTCATAGAACATCAAATATACAATACCAGAAAAGAAATTCCCGACACCATATCATAGTTAAAACGGTATATGCTCGGGCTGGAGAGATAGCCTAGAGGTTAAGAGCACCGACTGCTCTTGCAGAGGACCCGGGTTTGATCCGAAGCACCCACATGGCGGCTAAGAACCGTCTGTAACTCCAATTCCAGGAGAACTCCAGTTCCAGGGGAATTTGAGATCCTCTTCTGACCTCCGCAGCATTTCATGACACTGGTGCACAAACCTGCATGCAGACAGTACATTCATACACATACAAAAAATAAACTAAAACAAAACAAAACAAAATAAAACAAAATGGTATATGCTCAAAGACAAAATACTGAAAGCCACAAGTTATATATAAAAGGAAACCCATCAGAATTACAGCTACTTCTCAATGCAAATGATGAAAACCAGAGGAATGTGGACCAAAGTATTCCCATTGCTAAATGACATCAGATGTCAACTTAGATTACCATACCCAGCAAAAATGTCAATTATAGATGGAGAAAGAAAAATCCTTCTTCACATAAACAAAAAGAAAGAATACATTAAAAAAAAACACTTCAGAAAATAATTGAGGCAATTCAATGAACAGAGGAATGGAGCAACTATCCCCAAGCAACTAAAAAGAGAAATTAACAAAAGCATATAGAGTAAATAAAAACCTAGACCAAGAATGAAGACAAAAAATAATATTCAGGACTTCAAGACACAGATTAATCCCAGTACACTAATAGTGGGGGACTTCAATAGCCCACTGAGTCCCTTGGATAGATCAACTGGACAGAAAATAAACAGAGACATATTGGAACTGAACAATACAATACACCAAACGGACCTCACAGATATCTAAAGAATATTTCACCCAAACACCAGAGAATATACTTTCTACTCAGTGTCTCATGGAACATTCTCCAAAATCAACCACATACTGGGGCACAAAAGAAATCTCAACAAATAACAAAGGATTGAAATTATTTCATGCACTCTATCAGACCACAGTGTATTAAAGCTCAATATGAACATAAGAATAAGCCCTACTAAAGACAAGAACGCATGGAGACTAAACAACACAATCCCGAATAATCAGTGGGTCAGGGAAGAATAAAATAATGAAATAAAACCATTCATGGAAGTAAATGTAAATATAACACAACAAAACCATGGGATACATTAAAGGCAGTGCTAAGAGGGAAATTTATAGCCCTAAGTGGCCATCCAAACATCTGTGTCTATACCAACATAACCTACCATAATAATAGTACTGTTTAAATGCCTGTATATCTAATTGCTTGTGCTTCATCAGTAGGAGTAAAAGCTTATTCCTGGATAAACTGCCAACCCATGAAAGGAAACAGCCTGAACTGATTAGAGTCCAAAACGACATCTCCAGAGAAAGAAGACAGTTTTGCTTCTCACCCACTTGTGTCCCTTTTCTAAAGCCTAGGGAACAATCTGCAGAAGAGGGGGCATGGTAGAATGTAAGGGCTGCGATTGGGGTGAATTATGAAACTACAGATATATAGACTTGACTCTTATTTGATCAATATGATTGTACATACAAGCCCTTCCAGATGGACAATGGGGGCCATGGGCTGTGTAAGTTTTGGCATTGCTGCTGGCAAATTGGTTTTACATGAAGGATACTTGTATTATTCATTACTTATTACTTATTATTAAGAAAAATTAAAAAGAATAATAAAAAAGAAAGGGAACAAATAAACAATCTAAAATTCTAGCTGAAAAGACTTGAGAGACAACAACACATGAACCATAGATCCAAAAGCAGGAAGGAATAACAAAAATCAGAGCAGAAATCAATGAAATAGAAACAAAGAAAACAGTACAAAGAATCAATGAATCCAAAAGATTGTTCTTTGAAAAGATAAACAAAGTAGACAAACTAGCCCAGTTTACCAAAAGAAAGAAATAGCAAATCCAAATCAGTAGTATTCATAATGAAAGAGGAAACAGTACAAGAGACAAAGATACAATCCAAACACTCATAGGAGAATACTTCAAAAACCTAAACTCTACTAAATTTGAAAACCTTAGAGAAATGGATGAATATCTGAAATCCTTGGAATCAACAAAACTTAACCAAGAAGAGGTTGACAGTTTAAACAGACCCATAGTATTTGAGGACATTGAAGATGTAATAAAAAATCCACCCAACTTAAAAAAAAAAAAAGAAGAAAATAAAAAGAAAAATCCAGCCCCATATGTTTTCACAGCAGAATCTTTAAAAGATTTAAAGAGCTCCTACAACCTGTTCAGAAGGATACAAACAGAAGGACATCTCCCAAATTCCTTTAATGAAGCCAGCATTACTCTAGTACCCAAACCAGGCAAAAATACAACCAAAAAAGAAAACTATATACCCACCTCATTATTGAACATAGTTGCAAAAATTCTCAACAAAATAATTGTAAGTGCCATACAGAATCACATCAAAAAGATCACCCATCATGATCAAGTCAGATTCATAACAGAGATGCAGGGATCATCCTAAATGGATAAAAAAATAAAAGCATTACTGCTAAAGGTTGAAACCAGTCAAGGCTGCCCACTATCACAACTCTTCTTCAATATAGTTCTTGAAATTCTTGTTAGGGCAATAAGGCAAGAAAGGGACATTAAAGGAAAGGGGAAGTAAAGCTATCTCTTTTTGCAGATGATGTGATAGTTTGTCTAAGTGATGCTAAAAATTCTATCAGAAAACTCCTAGAAATGATTAAAAGTTTCAGTAAAGTGGCAGGATACAAAATAAACCTAGAAAAATCAGTAGCCTTTCTTTACACCAACAACAAGCAACTGGAGAAGGAATATGAGACCTTCCCAATCACAATACCCTCAAAAAAATACCTGGGAACAAACCTAGCTGAAGACACCAAAGACCTGTACAACAAAAAATTTAAATCCCTGAAGAAGGAGACATCAAAAGGTGGAAAGACTTTCAATGCTCATGGATTGGAAAAAATTAATAAAGTAAAAATGTCCATTTTGCCCAAATTGATATACAGATTCAATGTAATCCCAATCAAAATCCCCATGAGCTTCTTCACAGATTTGGGAAAAAAAATCCTTAAATTCATGTGGAAAAACAAAAGACCCCAAAAAGATAAATCAACCTCGAGTGAAAATTGCAATACATGGGAATTACTTTACCAGACTTCAAGGTATAATACAGGGGAATAGTCATAAAGAGAGCCTGGTAGTGGCACAAAAGCAGATCCATTGACCAATGGAACCAAACTGAAGGTTCAAACTTGAGCTCATACAATTTCACCCACCTCATATTCGACAAAAGGGCCAAAAAAAGCTCAATGGAGGAAAGATAGGATCTTCAGCAAATGGTGTTGGCAAAAGTGGATCACCATTTGAAGCAGAACAAAATTAATCCCCTGTTTCTCATTCTGTATAAAAATCAACGCCAAATGGATCAAAGATCTCAAGGTGAAACCTGAACCTCTGAAGTTGTTAGAAGAAAAAATTGTCAGCAACCTATAAGCAACTCATACAACCATTATGGAAAGCAGTGTGGAGAACTCTTAAAAGACTCAAAATAAGCCTACCACCTGACCCAGTCATACCACTCCTGGGTATATACCCACAAGATACATCCTACCAAAACAATACTTGCACAGCTATGTTTATTGTAGTTCTCTTCACAATAGTGAAGAGCTTGAAACAACCCAAATGGCCCTCATCTGACGAGTGGATAACAAAAAGGTGGTACATCTACACAATGGAGTTCTATGTAACACTAAAGAAAGATGACATTATGAACTTTGCAGGTAAATGGATGGAACTCAAAGCCATTATGCTAAGTGAAGTAACACAGTTCCAGAAAAAAAAAAAACGCGAATGTTTTCCTTCATTTTTGGATACTAACACCAAATCCCCAGTTGAAAGGCAAGCTGAAAATCATTATTGTTATATTTCTATTTATCTGATAGCAACTGTGCTGTTATAATGTGAATCTCTTATCAGGCTCTAGAATTGACCTACCATTTATTTTCAGTCATTGTAATTACTGTATATGTGTGGAAGATATGTATTCATATTTTAGAGTAATATAAAATTAAAGGGAAAAACTCAAATGCCAAAAACACATTTTGAAATTAACATACAGTTTATTCTCAGAGATCATAATTTTAATACATATGTGATGTTTATATAGGCATATTTTGGAGCACTACAAAGGGGAGGGAACAACAACTACATAAGAACTGGGTCAAAGAACTGAATGATACAGTTAAATTCTGCTGAAAACAACAAGCCTCTGTAGCATAAATCCTTGGAAAGACTGAGAAAAAGATGCAAGAGATGTATGGCATAATGCATGAACTGGGGTGGGGTGGGTGGTAGGGAGAGGGGAATGTATCCAAATTTCACTGAAAGATGATGTATGAAATACACAAAATATCAATAATAAAAAAATATTATTTTTATTATAATTTATTGTGTTGAATGCAAGTATGTAAGTGCACTAGTGTGGTGTGATGCCTGTGGGGATCAGAAGAGGGCATTAGATCCCCTGGAATTTGAATTATGGATGTTATTAGTAGCCATGTGGGTGCTGGGAATCAAACCATGGTCCTCTTCAGGAGAAGCATGCTCTCAATCTCTGAGCCATCTCTCCAGCACCCATTATGTCTTATTGTTATACGCATAGGTCAATACATCTCAACTCTCTCCAGAGAATCTTCCTCTTGAAGCAGTGGTTAATTAGCACACAGATCTATGGTTCTTCATCATGCAGAGAGTAAGAGACTATCGAGTGCTCAGCCCTAAATAAACACCTATATCAAGTCCTCTTTGCCCTAAATAAATCACATTTATAATACCCTTTCCTCCCAAACCACAGGAATTGTTGAAGAAAAGGGGGCTAAAAATGTAAGAGCCAGAGGAGGGAGATGAATACAAGAAAACAATATTACTGGATACCCCAAGCTAACTGTAGAGAAGAACTCATATCAAGTATAACAACATGCACTGAACATATGCAAGCCAGAGACAGAGAAACACACATCATGGGTGTGGGACATGGACAAGAAGCCCCAGGATCCCCATACCTAGCTAAGGATCTATTGGCAATCGATAACTGCTGGGAGACAGAGAGGCAGTTTTGTTAATTGGTGTTACTTCTGGCTACGTTGGCCAATCTTCAAGGAAGAAATCCAGTGATAGATAATAGCATTTAGGGAACACAGATTAGACAAATAATAGAAAGGGAATGAAGTTGGTGGGTGGAATATGAAGATGTGAATGTAGTTTGGGAAGTGTCAGATGGGATTGAAATACATAGAATGAAATCTTTAAAAAAATCAATAAAAATATTGTAAAATATATACTGCATAATAGCTGAAAACTATTGGATGGTGATCCTTATTGAGACATAAAATCACTGTGATTTTACTAGTTCAGAAAGCAGTACCCTACGCATTAAAAAAGAAAATATTTTTATTATGCTTTTTTTGAAGTAAGAATACATAGTAGATTACATTATGGACTTTTACTACAGTAAGGATATTTTAATATGATAAATTCATTTGTTAAAATATTACGATGTTACACAATCACCATCACGGGTATTTTGTTTTAGCACAATTAAATAAAATCATAACTAATTAACTAAACATGTGAACAAAATTGTCATATTAATTTTCTGCAAAAAATAAGCTGTACAACACCTTCTATTGTTTCTATTATTTAATAGGTAAATTAAATTAAATCAGAAATTGGTACAAATGCAACATGCATACCTCTTTGTATAGGAACCATTTTATCCTTATTTAATAAACCTTTAAATATAATCTAGGTGTGATTCGAGAATCTATGTATGTAATAAATGAAATACCAGTCAATCTCTATGCTTCTTTATTTTCCTTCATAGCATATAGGCGGATACAGCTGGGGTATGTTGTAAACAGCAACTTACTCCATTTCTTAGCATATTATCTCTTTCTTAGTACCAAAGATGTTCCAATTTGGAGTTTACATTCGTACTTATAAAATAAATTTAATCGGGCTGGAGAGATGACTCAGCGGTTAAGAGCACCAACTACTCTTGCAGAGGACCCAGGTTTGATTCCCAGCACCCACATGGTGGCTAAGAACCGTCTTTAACTCCAGTTACAGGGGAATCCGACGCCTTCTTCTGACCTCTGCGGCATTGCAGAACACGGGTGCACCAACCTACATGCAGACAGTACACTCATAGAGATAAAATATAATAAATAAATTTGGGAAGGAAAATAAAGGAAAGAACATTAAATTGCTATATAATAAGTCAAGCTTAGGACTGAATTTTACCTTTTTTTTCTTTTGATTTTATTTTTGTTTTTCGGAAATGCTCTCACACTGTACGTCAGGCTGGCCTGGAACTCACTATGTAGCCCAAGCTGGCTTGCAATTCACAGTAATTCTCCTGCCTGTCTCCCAAGTGCTAGGATTACAGGCACAAACTCCCGTGCCTGCTTCAATTTAATTTCACTTTTGCCTTATCTCTTAATAGTTTTCTATTTCCAGATCTTTAGCTCCTCAGTTTTACCTAGATAAACGTATAAATCATTTCTTTTACTTGAAAGAAGAAAAGGAAAAACTTGGACCCAAGCTGTCAGAGGACATGCAGGTCAGGCAAAACCAGGAAGGTGCCTCAGGTCCTCAGGATCATGTTGCAAGCGGAGCCATTTGGCTGGCGCGCATCCTCGGGGTGCAGGGACTGTGACATGCAACCCAGTCTTTTGCAGTGTTGGAGCCTTTGTCTTGCGTAACTTGGAAGATGGCGGCGTTTGCACAATTGCATGCTTATCGGAATTAGCAATGCAGCGAAAGGATGACTCTAATAAGGACTGTCCAGAAACTTGCCAGTTAATGTGTTCTGGTGAGTGCCCAGCCTCATGCTGGCTAGTCTAGCAGCCTTTACAGAGGCCACAACTCCATCGCTTGTTCTGCTAGAGCTAGAAAACAAAACCATTTGGATTCCAGATTTTTCTCCCATCTTTAAGAATATTGGAGAATAACTTAGTACCCTGATCACTTGGGTTTCACTGAGGAAGGTAGGAGGATGTCGAAGCTGGTTCCTAGGAGGGATCCCATTCTGAGCTGTACTTTCCTTGTTTTGTTCCTTGTCCAACATGGAGTTTATGCCATCTCCTCAGACGCCTTCAAGAACAGCCTAAGTTCTTGGGCTTTGCCTTTACCTTCTATGTCTAAACTTAGTAGTTAGGTAAAAATAACTTATTTGTAATATGCTTATAGTGTATTAAACTTTTTCTTAAGTCCTTCTTATGTACCCCAAATAACACAAGTATATAAGATAATGTATTCTGGGAACATATGAGTGCCTGTTATAATAGGACTTAAAGAATGACCTGTATTATGTTCTTAAATGTTTGCTTAAAAGAAGTTTCAGTTAAATGTCCGTTAGCTTACTTACACATTGCTGGATAGAGTATGAATTGATCACAACTTCATGGAAACATAATCTAGCAATATTTAGTGAAGTAAAAAAATACAAATAACATGAGTAAATTCTGGAATTCAGTAGTCTGACTTTAAGGATCTATCGTTCAGACGTAGAAATATCTGTATATAAGGACACGTACAATATGTTGTTTGTGGAGATTGTGTGTGTGTGTGTGTGTGTGTGTGTGTGTGTGTGACCAGTAATGGGATACAAACTGTGTATCCACGAGTAGAAGAATGTTAGAAAAAGTTTGAATATTTTAACTCTTTGAAATATATATCATGAGTTGTTACATATTAAAAAAACTCCTAAATTGTAGAATAGTGTGACATCCTTTTTTTTTCCTGTGTGTCTGGGGTGACAAGGGAATGATAATATTAATTTTCTTTTTAATCTTTTCATTGGTGAAGACCTTATATATTATGAACTGTTTAAGACAAATACAAACTTAAAGAATAAAATCAAGCAACTTTACAGCTGAAAAATATATAATAAATTTTTTTTAAAAAATTAAATTAAATTAAAACACAGATAAAAGAGGTTTGTCACTGCTAATAAACCAGGCATAGGGAGAAAATTCAAATGAAATGCAATAGAACTGATCTTAGACTGTGCTTGTTTTGACTTTTATTTTTAAAGTCAAATATATGTCTCATGGAATATATTTCTTTTCCAAGGTTGTAGAGATTACCTGGATGAATATTGACTAATTATTTGTTTATTTCCTAGCATTAGTAACCACATTAACAATGTACAGTTTTTTTTTCTCAGTTATGTTTATTTTTTTCAGTTATTTTTACAGCTTTCCGAAAAGAGAAAACTGTTTCATGTTGCTTTATAATAAATAAATATTACACATTGAGTTATTTAAATACTATTAAAAGTAAAATTATATTTAACCTCTTTGTAATCGTATTCATTATTATAAGGCAAATAATGTGATTTCTATTAAAAGTAACATATATTAAATACATGTTATAAAATATCTTAAAATAATGAAATGTATGCACAATGAGAGATATTTTTCCATTTTTATTTAAAAAATATTCTGAGAGCCAAATATTATAAAACTTTTACTACATAGGAGGCATGACGAAGTATTTTAAAATACAATGTGATGACACTTCGTTAAATGCAGGCCATCCTTTTCAACTACATTTGTTAAGTCTTTTCTAAACACTGGTTTGTTGTCATATATTTTTATTTTGGGAACTAATATGTCCCCTAAAAACTCATGTGTTTGCAAACATGGTCCATACATAGTAGAATTGTTTTGAGAGGTACTGGAAATTTGGAGAGATATAGCCTGGTTATGAAAAGTAGGTAGCAATTTAAGCCTTTGATTTTATAGAAAAACTGGAATTCTATTCTTCCATTGCCTTCTAATCCACTAAGCTGTAGATCAGATATCTTATGCTTATAGTTTCACAGCTACAAGCAGTTCTCACCACTATATCATAAATTATTTAATTTGAGGTGTAAATATCAAGGCCACACAGAAAGCAGCCTGTGGCAGAGTCATTGCTGGTGGTGGTATTTTTTAGGGTTACAGTGAGAATATGAGCATAAATGGCAAACAAAGATTTGAAAAATGTACAGCCTTATCAGAATGGAAGCAGGAGCACATCAAATATTGCAGGAAAATACATTCAAGTTGTTAATGATATTTGCATTATTAAATAGGGCCAAAATATGTTCACTGAAATGTTAGAAGGATCATCTGAAGCCATCTCAGGAATTAACCCATTGAGAACCCCTAGGTGTAAAACTGCAAACTCATTTGTAAGACTTTCATTCAGAGAGAGTGACCTGCTTGGTCTACATCCATAGTTCCAAGAAGGTGTTTTTCAAGATTCAGCCGCACAGGCATTTCCAGGCCAACACACCCATGGTCCAAGGGAATTAATTACTACATAATTAGTTGTAGAATGTGGACTCCTAAGAGTTCTTGGGTTTCGAGGATTCAGAGAGAAACACTTAACAACTCTCATGTCATGGTAGTGCCCAGATTCTTTTTTTTTTTTTTTTTGCCTTAGATTTCAGACAATATTAAGAAGTGTTTGATTCACTGTATGGTATCCAGAAACATTAAAATACGAAGCTTCGGGCTGGAGAGATGGCCTAGCGGTTAAGAGCACCGACTGCTCTTGCAGAGGATCTGGGTTCGATCTTCAGCACCTAGATGGCAGCTGAGAACCGTCTTTGACTCCAGTCCCAGGGGAATCCAACGCCCTCTTCTGACCTCCAAGACATTGCACGGCACAGGTGCACAGATCTACATGCAGACAGTACATTCATACACCTAAAAAATAAATTAAAAAATTACGAAGCTTCAAGTGTAACAACCAAGATGAAATCTAGATACCCCGAAAAGGTTGGGGATGTCCAATATGGGGAAGTTCTGCAAAAGTAACTTAGAGACCACCTGGCCAAGAAGAACCATGCATGTAACAAATAGCATGGACAGAGGAATGAGGCTATCTGTACAAGACTGTTGGAAATCATATAATGTAACAGCAGATGTTAGATGCTCAACCTGGAGCTTCAGCTTTCAAGATGTTTATATCTGGGTTTAGGTCTCAATTTGGGACTGGATAAAACATACAGAACAAAACACAAAATAGAAGTTAGAGGGCTGATAATTATACCTGTATAAAAATATAAACCACTGTCGGTTAGGGCAGTATTATTATAAAAGTCTCTTTTTCAATTATATTTTTCAATAAAATGAAATATATAAGTGATAGATTTAAGAAATTTATAGAAGTGGGAAGAACCATGAGGAATAAAAGTAATGATATTCATAGGAAGGAATAGGGGTGATACAGAAACCATCAAAGCCAAGGAGCCTCAATGGGAGTGAAAGTGAGCTGGAAAGTACAAGAAAGACTGAAGAGAGTCTGGATAATCCACCACAATGTATACTATAGAAAATCCTAAAATAAACAAGAAAGGGATTCCAGATAGATATGTAAGACCTTTTTGTCAAAAACCTTGCAATTTCAAATATTAAGACTAACTATGGAAAAGATTTGTATGTTCCCAAGGTCAAAACGTCACCACCTTATATGGCTGAGAAAAGAAAAGAATACAAGTCTTATGCTATTGTGTAGTTGTACAGGATAGTGCAGGGCAGAAAGGTTGAACCACGTCCAAAACATTGAAAGGAAGAAAAGCCTCAGATTGCTAACAGACATCAACATCCCCTTGGATGGATCCTACGTATGTAAGCAACTACTTTACGTAATGTATCCTACACCAAAACCTTACACTATCTAGGTGGCACAAGGTTATAAGTATTGAGAGACTTTCTTCCTACCCATCCACACGACACATAGACACAGAGAAATATGATGTATGAGATCGAGGTCGTTCCCTAAAACTGTATAGAATGTGGAACCAACTGCTGATGCAGAGTGGAATCTCTTATAAAAACGGTAAAAGACTGCCCTCTTTAATTTGACTAATAGACAAGGAACTGTGAAAAAGATTATTCTCTATTCAGAACCAAATATAATACAAAATCTCCTTAAGCTTATGCACTTAAACAAATATAATTAATGACAGGAGCAGTATGATACAGCAAGTGGATTATTCTATCCAAGGAGATGTTGGCAAGGAGTGCGAAGCCCCACAAAAGGTAACGCCTCTTGCCTGTCTAAACTGGGATATCCTGCAAGAAGAGAGGCAATAAGCCCTGCTGTGAAGACCTGAATGTATACATGGGGCAATAGCATGTACGAGACCGACACAATTGCAAGAGGTGACAGCTTGGTCTCTGGATACCAGAGAGTGTTACCAAGAGTCCACTAAACAAGATAACACTGCAAATATGGGTCATCTCATTGAGTCAGATAAGACTCCTCCATCAGTCACCATTACAGCCTAACTCACCTGCCTGGACATACTATGCAGCAGTGGCAGCACATATGCCTGTAAATATCCCAAATCTAAGTGGCGCTATTAGCTCTCTCCTTGGAGAATAACCCACAGACTGATGCCACAGGGCTTACATCCTCTAAGGGTTAGAGACGATGGTTATACGCCACAGTAAGAACCCTGTCAATAATTTTACAGAATAGGAAACATAATTCATGGATTAACATACCCATCCAACATCATTCACTACCAAAAAAAAAAAAACCACCGTAAAATAGAGACAGATATAAAAATTACACTAAAACTATATATCTAATTCGCTTGTGCTTCATTAGTAGGATCTGAAAGGTATGCCTGCACAAACATGATCACCCAAAAGAAACAGGAACGCCAGAATGGACCAGAGCCAAAACAACAGCTTCAGAGGAAAGTAGGTGTATTTGCTTCATCATCACACCTGTGCCCCTTTTCTAAGCTAAGAACAATCTGGAGAAGAGGGGGTGTGGTAGAATGTAAAGTGGCTGCGATTTGTGTGGTAATGGGTGAAACTACAAGCAATAAGGCGGACACTCATTATGATCAACTTGATTGAGACATAATCAAGCATCCCCTCCCTACCCCCCCCTGTGATGTGGCACACCATGCTGTTGGTGGCACAAATGCATGGTCGCAAACTACTGCATACTTAACATAGATACGTTAATGACTTGGACTAATAAATATTACTTATCTGATTTAAATAAAATAAAGAAAGAGTAAATGTCATTTTAAAAAAATTGGGATTGAGGTGCCTAGCTGATGATGGCAAATATAGGCTTTCATCTCAAGGCAAGTCATCTGAGACAGAGGCAGGCAGAGCTTCTGATGAGACTGAGCCAGGGTGTTCTATATAGAGTTGCCCAGTAAAATGGGTCAACAGTAATACCATGTCCAAAAGAAGACAGAGCAAACAAAGAAATATGGGATATATAGTATATATATATGAGCTTTTCAATGATATAAATACTATATAATATTAGTAGAGTAGTCTTAGTAGTATATTAACTAGTATATATGTATGTATATCATAGTATATATATATATATAATTAATATATTAAATACATCATACTATAATACTATATATATGTAGGTATCATATAGGCAGTATTAAGCTTAAAATATCTTAAGAGAAGCCATACATAGGCAAGCTTTTTCACAGAGCAGGCAGAGTATATTAAAACGTATTGGTGAAAGGTGAATATCACTGTAGAATAACTGAAGAAGCAAGCAGAACCTTCTGCTCATAGATCATGGATTCCAAAGACCAAGTGTGAAAGATGAGATTTGGCATTAAGTAGGACAGGTACTCATTAACCTATGCTGGTTGATGAGCCTACGATTCTGAAAATGACAACAAAAACATATGTTAAGTTTAAGACTAAAAGGGCATGAGTGAGCCCAGCGGGCATGAATGGCACACCCTTTAACTGTCCAGCACTGTGGAGGCAAGGCAGGCAGATCTCTGTGTAGTTTCAATGAGGCCAGTGTGTGTTCACATAGGCTATAGCTCCATGGCCATCAGGGGCAAAGGGAACCTGTCTCAAAAATACCAAAAAAACAAAAAAAAAAAAAGCCAAGAAAAGGCTCATAGTGAAAACTCATGGTGTCATCAAGCCCTCGTTTGTCACTAATTTTGAATTCTCGAGAGACACCAGTTTAGCTTGATGATAGAGAAAAACACTAATAAAAATGTAAAAAGATATACGACCTGTGAGTGACATAATCAAGAAATAAAAATTCGAGTGCTTTCTCTGTGCATGCCCTATATTAAGTGAGTTCAGTCAAGACAGTGTATGTTATGGGATCCATGAAGATAAAGTGAGCCAAAAAACAGTTGGCCTATGATATATGCGTATACTATCTGAGAATGTGTTGTGTGTGTGGTGTGTGTGTTGTGTGGTGTGTGTGTGTGTGTGTGTTGGGGCTACTAGTGGAGAAAATCCTTATACAGTTAATAGGCCGCTGCTGCTTCTTTTCAGAGAGGCTTGGATTCAGTTCCTCAGTCCGCCAGAATGGTAGGTTCACAATCATCCTGTAGCGATCGTGTTTCGTTAAGGGAGTCTAATGTTCCTAATTCTACTTGTCTGGTGGGCATGTTCATGATGTGATGTACTTACCTATACATGCAGACATTTATACATACATTAAACAATCTTAAGACTAATAACTAATAAATATAATATTTAAAATGTATCAATGCTATCATGTTGTATGAATATAATTATAATATATATATATATATATATATATATCACATTAGCAATATAAAAAAATAAATTTGGTTTTGGAATTTTTTATGGATAATTTAAGACAATGAACTTAAATGAAGACAAAGAAATTTGGGCCTTATTTTGAATTTTTTCTTAATTTTCAAAGTCAGGTATATTGGTTATAAGTTAGTGACTATTTCATATGAGATTTTAAGGAATGAATATTACTACCTCTTCATGTTATTTTGTGATAAGACAACCAAATATTTCTGATGTAATTGTCTTTGAAAGGAAAGGGAATGTAAAAAAAAAATTTCTCTTGGGTAAAAATTCCTTGAGAAGAATCACTGTATCAGTGGATGCCCTGGGGAGTCAGGGCAAACTATCTGTCTCTTTGATGTCCTGAGTCTCAAAGACATTTTATTTTTCTCAGAATATGCCTAGGGACAATTGAAGGTCAATGAAGTAATTTCATGAACCAGGAAAGCTCAACAAGATCCTATCTGTCACCAGTCACATATGTTCTAAGGAAAGGGTAAGTGAGAAATTGAGAATATGAATACTGGTACCAGATATAGAAATGTCAGAATAAGGAGCATGTGCAATTACATTGAAGAAAAGGAAGATAGGAATTCCAAATAAATTATTTATTCTTTGAAAATTTAATCACGTTAAGAAATAATTTTAATCTTAACCATTCCTATTTCTTGCCTACTCTGCCTGAGAATCACCAACCTATCTTCCTTCTGACTTTGCATTCTCTTCAAGATCTTAATCTTATTGATATCTCCCCAAATGCAATGTGTGGGGCCATATGTGAATGGAAGTGAATCATGAACTGGGACATGGGCAACTTTCTAGCAGCCACATTTCCAAAGATGTGTACCCCTTCTTCTTGCCTGCTTATCAGTCACCAGCTGCTATAAGTACCCCAGCTAGAGCTGATTCCTCGTAGGTTAGGCATCATTCCATGTTGGACATTGGCTGGTTTCATCTTATGCATGTCTTATGCAGCAACTACTGATGCTGTGAGTTAATATGTGTGTCATTCATGCCATGTCCAGAGGAGGTTTCACAAGTCCTCTCCCCACTATCTGACTTTTGCATTCTTTCCTTCTACAATTCTTGGATGTTCCCTGAGCCTTGGATATAGGGAAGGTGATAAAATGATCCATCTAAGGGTGAGCTTAGTCACTTATTGTCAGAAGATAGAATTTGGATGTAATGGATTGTTATGCTATTTCATACCCACAAAATAAACTTAAGTATATCTTTGTTATAGTAAATTATTTCTTCTGAATTCTGTAATAAACAAAATTGTTTGATAAATTTATGTGAAAGATTTTTGTTATCAGTCAACTTGTGTCAATTCCCTTCTCCTGTTAGATGTTAATGTGGGGTGGTATTGGGTAGGAACTAAAAGACTAGAGTTAGGAGAGTTTGAACCATTGCTGACTGGACTTTATCATAAATATCATATTGAAGCAAATGGCTGTTGTAATTACTTATTCTACAACTTTTCAGGACTTTTTCTCTTTTAAGTCAGTATTTAACAAAACTTTTGTTCTGTTAGGTAAATAATGGTGTTTTATTTTTATTTAATTTTCATACAATATAATCTGATGTTATTTAGATGTCCTCCCCTATCCACACTGTACCTTACTGCCTTATGCCCAATTAAATATGTAATAGGATCTATAGAGTCTAATTTGGATTCCCAAATGTCCTCCAGCGTGGGGTCAACCAATGGAGCCTGGTTTAACGTATCAAGTGTCATGTTTTGGAAAGAGACTGACTCTTCCCCTCCCAGCAGCCACCGGTTGCCAGCAATTCCTTAGGTTGAGTTTTGATTTCTTACCCACTTTACCATGACTATGCTGGGAATTTTGGGGGTTTGAGCTTGCATGGGACTGGTGCATGCTGTCAACATTGCTGTGACTTCATATGAATAACCGAACAGCAGTCTGGGAAATTCTATTTCCTTACAATCATTAACTAACTTGAGCTTTTATAATCTGTCTTCTTCCTCTTCTGCAATGATCCCTGAGTTTTGTCAGGGAGAAATTTGAAGCGATGTCTTATTCAGGGATAAGCACTCTGCAGACTCTTGTTCTCCGTATATTATGTAGTTACGGGTTTCTGTGTAAAGCATTATCTGCTGCATAAGGAAACTTCTGGTAAGAGTTGAAAGATGCATTAAACTGCAGGTACAAAAGGAAAGTAATTTTAAAAAGCTTAGAGAGCTTATTTCACTGTTATTTACTATTTAGACAAAATGAATACAATGAAAAAGAAATACACATGATTAAGCTTTACTCTGTGACTTTTATTTAAAATCAAATTTTTCATATAATGCAATCTTGCTTTTTATTATAACACTTATTACTCTTTTAGTTTATCTTCCTTTCTTAGTTATAATTTAATTGTTTACAATGTGCTTCCATGCAATAGAAAAGAATCAAAGCACCTGGTAAAACCACATGCCTAAAGCTTGAAATGAACCTAGTTAGAAAATGAATTAAGGGCTGAAAAACTATGTGATATAGTTGTTGATGTAGAAGACCCTTCAGGGAGCAAAGAACTTAGCCAAAGCTTTCTTTCTTACATAAACACAAAGCACAATGATTTAACTATTAAAACTACAGTAAGGAAATAATTATACTACAACACATTTCAATTAAACATAAAACTCCCAGTCCCCACATAGTTATAGAATACTAAATTATAAAACATACACCTGAAAATGGGACTATCCACTTTTTAAAATTTATGTGTCCAATAAGTTTTGCATAATTTTTTTTGAATTTTTATGTCTTTCATAAATAACATCTCTGTCAGTCTTAATCACTTTTACACCCCTTCTCCATTGGTACCCTCCCACAGCTCCCACGCTGGAATTCCTACATTCTGTCATTTGCGTTAAAACCTATTGTCCAATATTTATCTCCTTATCCTGTCCTCAGTGCAAGTTCATTCACTGAGCTCCAGTTGGGCTATCCAGAGTCCCCTATTTTAAGAAAACCAGTTCTTCCTCACCTAACAGTAACCAGCTGTCAATATTTCTTCAGCTAAGATTGCCCATTTCCCTACTTCTTTTTCTAGTTGACCTTGCTTGGGTCTTGTGCATGCTAAAACCATTGCTGTAGATTTCTATGAGCAGGGTCCCAGGAGCTTGTAGTATTCTATTTCTATATGTTCATTCATCACTTCCATCGCTCTTATTCTTCCCTCTCTTCTGCAGTGGTCTCTGAGCCCTGGGAGAGTGAAACTTTGAATAGCACATCTGTCCATGGAGGCACACTCTGCAGCCTCCCAGTTACCATGGTTTGGTCATTTATGACCTTTCGAGTTCCTGAGCCCTGTTGCATGAGAGAACTACCTTAATGAGAGTTAAGAGATTAATTAATGTCTTCTTGTCCCTTTGCTGTATGTTGTGTGAGCCTTAATTGTAACAGGTTGCATTTTACAATTAGGCTTGGGAAATTCACAGACAATGTCTGTGTGTGACCAGTTGTGATACTCTGTAATAGTCTTCACCTGGTACAAAAGAAGCTTCTTTGATAAGTGGTATCTGAGATATTTTTCTGTAAACAGGCATATTATGCATTTAGTAAGAAGTTACAGTTCTGTTCTTCCCATTTTTTTTAATATAGACCCTTAGAGCTATAAATTTTCCCTCGTAGGAGTAATTTTAAAGTGTCAGGAGAATTTGCTGTGTTGCACTGTCTTTTGCACTTAATTCCAGGGATAATTTTATTTCTTTCTTAATTTCTCCTTTGATGCAATCATTGTTAGGGATTGTGTTATTTTGTCTCCGTGAGTTTATATAGTTGCCAGGGCTTCTTCTGCGGTTGATACTAAGCTTTAGTGCATTGTAGTCTGATACGATGCATAGAATTCTTTCCTTTCTTGTTTGTTGAGTTTTGTTTGGGGCCCTAGGATGTGTTCTGCAGAGACCAAAGTCAATCATCATTCAGATATTTTCAGGCTTGCTCATAAGGTCTTGGCTCCTACAAGCCAGTAGCCACAGCACAATTTTGGAGCATTTCAGGGTGGAGATTGATTCAGGCACTCTTGGGCAGTGTGCAAAGGTCTGAGCCACTAATACGTATGGGAGGGTGGGGGGCTAGCCCTGTCCCAGCACTAGGGGTTTCAGATTATCTCAAGTTCAAGGGATGAGAATGCATTCAGAATGTGAATCAGAGTTTTAAAATCAATGTCGAATTTTATTTCAAATGGCAGCAGAAAGGAAACTTTGAAGTGTTCAAAAATATTTTTCTCCTGTGGTGAATAATCTCTTTTTTTGGAGTAGAATCTGCTTATTTTAGGCAGATCTCAGAATTACTATGTTACACAGTTGGTCTGGAAATATTGATCCTTCTAATTCTACCTTCAAAATGCAGCAGCCTTACTAATTATGTGTTTATAATTATTGATTAAATAATTCATATATCTCAATTTCTTTCTAGAAATTTTTTTTTCAAACCTGAGGCAAAATGGTGAATACTACCTCTTTTCTATTAGCTAGAAATAACCAACCCATCATGTTCCATCAGCTCTTTTTCAGTCTTTGCCTCTTCCAGTTGAAGCTGCAGGAAAGCCCCTGACTAGCTGGGGTGAGTTATTCAGATTCCACCCTGACTATAACCCTGCCTTGAGACCAGCTCCAGTCCCTATTCACCAAAGCTCAAAGTATTCTCTCAAGCTTGTAAGAACCAGCCCATCGTGCTCCAGTCTTCCTTCCTTGGGCTTTGGTCCCTTCCCTCCGAGGCTGCCAGAGAGGACCTGGCTATCAGGGAAAGCTAGCCAAATCCTGCAATGCCTAAGTCACTAGGTCACCACATGCTTATAATTTCCCAGAGGATTTGTTGTGTTATATTATCATTTTAATTTAGCTGTAGAAAAAATATTAATTTTCTTGATTTCTTCTTTGACCTATTCATTATTGAGAAGTGGGTTTTTGATCTCCATGAGTTTGTGTAGCTATTAGTGCTCGATTTGTTGTTGATTTAAGTTTTGTTGTATTATGTTCTCATAAAATGCATAAAATTACTTATTTTTTGTATTTTTTGAGATTTGTTTGGGTGATTTGTTTGTGTGGTGTTTTCTAGAGAAATCTCAACGAGTGGCTGAGTAGAATGTGTATTCTTTGGTGCTTGGGCAGAATATTGTTTACATGTCTGTTATGTCAATTTAAAACTTGGAATTCTTTGCTCCAGGCTCTTTTAGGTTTTATAGTATGCATTAAAGACACAGTTGTGATTCCAATGTGTTTTTCTTTATATGTAACTTGTTGTGTTCATCCTCCAGTTTTTAGTACACTCTTTATATTTTGTTTTTACTATGATGTGCCATGAGAGTTTCTGCTTTGGTCCTCACTATTTATTTTTCTGTGGACTTCTGGTACCCGGATAGGTATGTATCCCCTTAATATAGGGAAATGTCTACAATTCTATTGACAATATGGTCAATCTTATTGACCTGAGATTTTCCTTCCTCTGTGCTTATAAGGCATAATTTGGTCTTTTCATAATATATAATATTTGCTGAATATTCATCTTCTGTGTTTATATTAAAATTATACTCTGTTTGAATGGTCCAATTTTTCAACTTCATCGTTCAGTATCAATATCCAGTTTTCCATTTCATGTATTCTATTTGTGATTCATTTTCCTGTAAGTTCAAATTAGGATATTAAATTTTTAAATTTCATCTCTATTCCAACTTGAATTGTCTCCAATATTTCCATATCTTTGCTGAATTCACTTTTCAAATCCTGAATGGTCTTGTTATTTCATTTCTATGTATATTTGTATTTTCTTCAGCTTCAGTTAGGGGTTTATCCCTATTCTTTTAGAGTTCTTTAAACCTGTCGAATTCCTGGATCACATTTATGATTATTGTTTTAAGTTTTGTATCTTGGGATTCCTCTAGGTAGTTCTCACTGTAGAACACATCTATAGCACCAGCTATAGTTATAGTTTTATATAGTTTTGATGGGACATATAATCTTGGTTTTTCATATTATTTGCTTTTTTGTTGTCGGCTGGGCATGCAGATTTCTTCTGTTGGTGGTGTGTGTGATATGAAATTCAAGGTTCTGTCTGTTGTGTTGAAATTTGATTCTGTTTATATTGTTGACATAGCTTGGCTTTCTGGTATGATGAGAATATTAGTCCTTTTTTATGTTTTCTCTTTTGATTTTTTTTTTTATGTGTATGAATGTATTTTCTGCATGCAGGTCTGCGCACCCGTGTCGTGCAATGCCGCGGAGGTCAGAAGAGGGCCTCAATTCCCCTGGAACTGGAGTTCTCCTGGAACTGGAGTTACAAACGGTTCTCAGCCGCTATGTGGGTGCTCGGAATCGAACCCGGGTCCTCTGCAAGAGCGGTCGGCGCTCTTAACCGCTAGGCCATCCCTCCAGCCCCTCTTTTGATTCTTTTTTAATTGGAGGAACTGGATGTATAAAGTCAAGCAAGTCAACAACTCTTTAGCGCTATGAGGGAGCATAGGCTCCAGCACCTGTCGGCAGCCATTACATGAGTTCTAAGTAGCTAAGGTCGGAATAGGTGAGCCCCGGAGCTGAGCCAGGGAGGGAGAGTTTGTTTCAGGCTGGAGAATGGTGACTGCAATGGTGGAATCTAGCTAACTCACCCAGCTGATCAGTTAGTTTCTGGCACCCTCAGCAGAGAGGTGCCAAAACCCAAGGGAGCCAGTGGTAACAAAATAATCTGATTCTACCTGGAAAGCAGAGAAAATATTAGCCCTGGATCTGGTTCCAAAGTGTGGCTACCCAGTGACCTAGGCACTGCAGTATCTGGCTAGCTTCCCTGCTAGCCACATGCTCCATGGCAGCCTCAACAGGAAGCGACCAAAGCCCAAGGAAGGAAGAACAGAGCAAAATGGGCTGGTTTTTAGTCGCTTGCAGAGAATACTCTGAACTTTGATGCAGAAGGACTGTAGCTGGTCCCAAAGTTATGTTCAGGGTGGAATCTGAATAACTCACTCCAGCTAGCCAGAAACCCTCCTGCCGCTTCAGTTGGGCTGGAAAGATGGCCTAGCGGTTAAGAGTGCCGACCGCTCTTACAGAGGACCTGGGTTCGATCCCCAGCATCCACATGGTGGCCGAGAACCATCTGAAACTCCAGTTCCAGGAGAACTCCAGTTCCAGGGGAATCCGACACCCTCTTCTGAACTCCGCGGCATTGCAGGACACGGGTGCACAAACCTGCATGCAGGCAGACAGTGCATCCATACACATACAGAAATAAATAAAATTAATTAAAAAATTTAAAAAAAAGAAAGGGACCAAGGCCCCAAAAGAGTTGATAGGAACATGATGGGTTGGTTCTTGCTAACTAGCAGAGAAAACGCAATATCCAGTATTTTGTCTCAGATTTGGCATAATTTCTAGAAAGAAGTTAAGAAATATGAATTATTTCATCAATAATTATAAGAGCATAATTGGGAATGGTGGTGTATTTGGGAGGTAAAATTAGAAGGATCAGGATTTCCAGGCCAACCATGTGACATGGGAAGTCTGAAACCAGCCTGAAATAAACAGATCATACTCCAGAATAAGAGAATATTCACTACAGGAGAAAAAAATATTATCAATAAACACATCAAAATTACCTTTCTGTTGCCTTTTGAAATAAAAATCAACATTTATTTTAAACTCTGATTCATATTCTGACTACATTATCACCTCTTTTCCATTTTAGTTGTTTGTAACTTTCTACAGTAGAATATGCATTATTTCACTTGTCCTTTATAATTATACCTTAAGATTATCTTGACTTATGTGACTGAGTATTATTTTCTCAAAATACAACCTAAGAGATATATTTAATGCATGAAAGTGCAACAAAGCTCAGTGTGTTTTAGTAAAGTGTTTCATTAGTAAAATAAATAATCACCAAGATTTCTCAAAGTACATAGATGCACATTATATAATACTCAATGTTTGCAAATCTGTTGCAACTGACTGCTGTATAAACTTTTATGGTTATATAGGAAGAAACATTTATTCTCCTCAAATAGGGCAGGAACAACTTGCTAAGAAACATTCCAGTTTATTCTGGCCTAGTGAAGCTGTGAGTTAACAGAGGTTCCTTACAGGAATGTAGGTGACAGGTTACCTACAGAAGCATAGATGACTGAAAAACAGCTATATCAAAAATAATCCCATGTCAACATGGCTGACAGTTCAGGAAAGTTGCAACTCTAGAGTTTGTGAATGATTTGCTCATATCCTCTGCTGTTTGGAGTATCCTCTGTCCAGCAATTATTTAATCATTTCACCATTTCTCTGTTGGGTGATTTGTCAGATATGAATCTTGAAAATTTTCAGCTTTCTGAGACATGTATGTTTTGTGTATTTCCTTAGTCTTAGGATCCTCTCCTCTCTGGACTCTGGGGAGAGTATTTCTATACAGGAAATTCATACAAAGTCTTGATGGGCATATTTTAGTAATGAACTTATCAGTTCCTGAAATTTGCAATAAAAGGTACTGCATTGTACTTAAGAAAAATATTGGTTGTCCCTAATTTTCAAATGTGGTAAGAAAGTTGCTTCTATTCTTTCTGAAAAATAGTGTATTATGATTTGGGGGGATTGAATATTATTTTTAAAAACATAAAACAGAGGAAATACAATATAAAAGCATCTTACTGATAAATTTGGAAGATAAATGCATGACCTACTTTCGGAGCTCTAATATCAAATTTTATAATATCTGTTGCTTTGGCATTTGTTCTAAGCATTGAAAAATATCAAATATAGGAAGCACTTTTTGATATCACTGGGAAAAAAATTTGCTTACTCTCTGAACTCCAAAATTTCTCTCTCTCTCTCTCTCTCTCTCTCTCTCTCTCTCTCACACACACACACACACACACACACAGACAGACACACACACAATCAGCATTGGCATATGCATTTGGTAAAATAATTGAGATGTATTCTGCTTACATAAAAATGTCAGTTCACTCTGCACATTGCCCCATTTGCAGACTTGGGCCTAGGGCTACTTCTGTTCTTTCTACTTAAGATCTCTCTCTATTTGCCTCCTAACCCAGTCCCCAACCACTGCATCCTCTCTCCTCCACCTAGAATCAATGCACTCTCTAGTTTCAGGACCCACAACTCCATGCCTAGTTTGTAAGACATTTTCCAGGCTTCCCCTACCCTTACGTTGTCCATAGGATCCCTCCCTATGTACCTGATAGAGACCTGCATACTACCCTGGTAAGTCAAAACCTACCTACTGAGCCTGATTCCCCTAAACACTGACATACTTCAATCTTTTCTTGCTGTGTCCCTTTCAGCCTTGGGACTAGGACTCAGCCTGTACCTGCTCTTCATGACTCAGATCTCAAGAATATCCTACTGTGCCAGACCAAACCCATTGGATCCTGATCCCCTGCACTCACACTAGCTGCATTATCTAGATTTAGGGCTGAAACTTACTCTGCCTAGTTTGTTAAATCTTCCCCAGGTTGTCACCTACCTGAACCTGTAAGATCTGATTTTCTTCCCAGAGACCTGCATACGGGCCCAGTTAGTCAGACCCTGACCATTGTGGTTTGATTCCATGCAACTGATCAGGTCCATTCTCTCTCTACCTAGTGTCCTCATTGCAGAGATTGAGGATGGTGGTAGGCAGGTGTTATTTGGGGGAGGCTGGGGATAATTGTGGTGCTGAGAATCAGGAAGGAGGGAAAAGTGCAGAGATTAATGAATTTTGCCAGTCTAGGGAAATCAGAGGGAAATTATGCCCCCATAACCCCATGAGAAATGAATACAAAGTGTCCAAATGTTAATGCATATAGATATAGATATAGATGATATATATATATATATATATATATATCTATATATATATATCACACACACACACCCACACACTTGGGGGTTGTCTGGCACAGGAACACAGTATCAAACAGACATACACCTCCCTTTCAGTGGTTGGTGATAGTGGTACATGAGATTCCCAAAATAACATAGGCTTTGTCAGACTTGGATTCCTCTATGAACTTAAGAAAGATCCTACTGCTGAAGACGTGCTGTACTTCAGATAGAAGCCTTGGAGGAATGGAACAGGAACTGACCTGTAAGCCTTCTATCTGAAGTTTAGCTATCATAATCATGGATGATGATATGAAAACTACTAAGGGTGAAAATCAATCTGTGGTCCAATCTAGCCCTAAAACCTAATCAAGATAACAACCTGTACAGCAAACTACCTATATTGGTGCAGGTAGTGGCACTGCTGTTCTGGGGGTAATCAACAGGTACCTAATTAGACTGAAACCTTCCCAATGGTAGTGAACTCATGGGTGGAACTGCAACTCATGCAAACTCAAGTACACATGACTGGAGAGTACATTGATCTTAGAGAAAACCCTAGCTGGATCATATGAAATTTCTTATCATAAGCTAAATGTGGATCTGTATGTTTACAGACAAACATACCATACACCACTCATCAAGCAACCTTCTTTTTGCAACAGTTCCAGGACAGCTGGGACTAGAGGGAGACCCTGTCTCAAAACAACCAAAAAAAAAAAAAATTAAAAAAAAACTTATTTTATTTTATTTTTTTGGTCTTTTTGAGACAGGGTCTCCCTGTAGCCACAGCTGTCCTGGAAACTCGCTCTGTAGACCAGGCTGGGCTTGAAAACTCACAAAGCCGCCTGCCCCTTTAAACAAAATTAGAAGTGCAACTTGAGGCCTCAGTTTAGTTTTATTCCTTTGATATTATAGGTTTAAATTTGTCCTCCCATACTCTACTTTTACTTTCTTTTTTTTTTTTTTTTTTTTTTTTTTTTGGTCTTTTCAAGACAGGATCTCCCTGTAGCCCCAGCTATTCTGGAACTCACATTGTAGACCAGGCTGGCCTTGAACTCACAAAGATCCGCCTGCCTCTGCCTCCCAAGTGCTAGGATTAAAGGCGTGCGCCACCATAGTTTTACTTTTATATATGGTATCTCCTAATTGGATCTCTGAAGCTATGATAAATCACTCTGACCAAAAGAAACTTCATGAGGAAAAGGTTTACTTAATCTTCCTCTTCCAGGTCAAGTCTATCACTGAAGTTGTCAGGGAAAGAACTCAAAATGGTACTGCTTTCACTTCAGCACTGCCACCAGGCAAGCACAGGAAGAACTACATAGGATCTTCTTACTTCCTGTGCCAGTATCTGGCTCACTCATTCCCAAGCTTACGTATGTGGGAATTTGATGGACCCTCCTAAGTCAATTAAGTATCAAGACAATCCTCTACAGATCTGTCCATTAGTCAATCTGAACTAAGCAATATTTTTCCTAAAGCAAGGCTTTCCTTTAGTATTATTATATGCTGTATCACTTTGACAATGAAAGCTAAGTACAGGAAATATGTAACCATCAGTTACCCCTTATATTATGTATAGAAAAAAATGAATTAATAAAAAGAGAAATGAAAAAAGATAAATGAAATTAATATCTCCAAATCATAAATACAGCCAGCAATGAGGTTTATTTTCTGTTTATGACTGATAGTGCATTTGTGCTTGCCAGGAAGACATTATTTGAAAGCATAAATGATGTGATTTGAATATTGGCTATTCACATTAAAAGTGAGTATTTCTTTATTTAATCCTTTCAAATTCCTTGGACTCCACTGGTACTGAAAGATTTAGAAGCCTAAAATGACAATTCCTCAAATTCCAAAAGACTGCATGTTTGCCCCAGCCTAGCCTCTGGTCAGTGCTTTTACCTATAGAAAGGCAGAGCCTATTTTTCTGTCAAGGCTATATTAGTGCTTGCAGACAATGTCATGACATCTTTCAGTTTAATTCTGTTTTTTTTTTTTTTTTTTTTTAAACTATATATTGTTAGGATTAGGACAGAAAGAAGTTAAACAAAAGGAAAGGGTTACCTGTGCAGGAGCAGCTCTCTAGTGGAAGCAGGTCTGGTTCCCATGGTTACTCCCTCCCATCCCATAGTTACTCCCTCCCACCTTGAGTTCAGTTGCTCCTGTGACCACCACCACTCTTCTGACCACGACTTCAAGAGCACATTTCCTGCTACTCCGCTCTTGAGTTACTAGTTCCCACAGATACCTGAGGTCAGGATGAACTTCCCCAGCCCTGAAGGAGCTTCTTACCTCCTAAGGAGCCCACTCCTCTCCAAGGGGTTTCATGCTGCTAAACACAACCATTATTTCTGCAAAACAGGAGATAGATTTAGCCAGCTCCCCGCTTGGGGTTAAATGTTCTATACATAAGAATAGAGACAGTCCAGAACAGGTGGACTGATCCAATGAACGACTGCCTAGTCTGCAACCACTTAAGACCCCACCAATCAAAAAAAGGGTCACCTTAACCACAGTGGAAATCTCCTAACTGGGAAAAAAGGTGGGAGAAGATAGGACGTAGGAGCCACTGCCCACCAGTCCCATAGGAGTCTGTTTGGCCTGGGCACTTGACCTGTCTCTATCATTCTGTCTTGGTTGTTCTAACTTTCTGTTTGCTTTTGTAACTTGCCTTTTGCTTTGCGATTAAAACTTTTATCCGCTACTATCTGTGGCCCCTCGGCGGTTTCTTTTGTCAGTGTGGCAGTTTGAGTTCAACATATATTAATATCATATGTTCAATTTCCATACACTAATCTACAAAATTCACAATATTATGTTTCTTTATAGATGAATAAAATACCATTTTGTATATGCGCCGTATTTTCACTATGCATCCATTAGTTTTAGAATAGGATTTTTACTGATGAGTAATAATTATTATTATTTTTTTTTTGTCTTTTTGAGACAGGGTCTCCCTTTAGTCCTAGCTGGCCTGGAGCTCACTTTGTAGACCAGGTTGGCCTTGAAGTCACAGAGATCCGCCTGCTTCTGCTTCCCAAGTGCTGGGATTAAAGGTGTGCACTACCATGCTTGGACTAAGATGGTTTTTATCTGCCATGTGGGGGCTGGGAATTGAACCCGGGTCCTCTGCAAGAGCAGTCAGCACTCTTAGCCACTGAGCCATCTCTCCACCCTTGAGTAATAACAATTTAAAGAACTACTTTTACTAAAACCAGAAGAAAAAGTATGTTTTAAAAATAGCCAGACCCTGTACGATGAGGAATACCTTTAATTCCAGCAACTGGAGGAAGAGGCAAGGAAATCTCTGTGAGATCCAGGCTAGTCTAGTCCTTAGCATGTTCTAAGCCAGCTGGGGCTACAGGGAGGCCTTGTCTCAAAAAGACAAAGAAAACAAAAAGGACCCAGGCATGGTGCACAACACTTAATTCACTACATAAAACATGGAGGTTGGAAATTTAGGAGTTCAAGTTCAAACTTGGCTACACTGGGCTTTTCAACCCCTTCAGTACTAAAGGAAACATTTTATCGATAAATAGAAACTGAAAAAAAAAAACTTTTTTCATTTAATATTGCTTAATTTAATTTCACTGGATTAATTTCCCTAATTTTCCTAGATGGATTCTAGAATTACATTTTTTTCTTCTTCAGAAAGGCATGCAATAATTACTGTATGCTTCTCTTTAACACTTCTAATAAGTCTCTAAAATTTCAATGTGGCATGCATATTTTAATTTTATCTCATTTGAATATTTATTTTTAATACATACCTACATAGTAATTGCCAATATAATATTGTATTTCTAAACATTGGGAATTTCGTAGCTATCTTTCTTTTATTTGTTAAATATTTCTATTATTTTCTAAGAGTTCATTCTATGTAATCCCTATACTTTTTATTTATTGCATCCACGTTTTGGATCTCCTTTATCACTTTTTAATTCACATATTGGGGTGATCTATAAGGTGTACAGACCCCTATTACAGACCTATAACTCATTTCTATCTTCTTCAAAAACAGATAACTATTTTGTAAAGATTTTTTTTTCTTAAGTTTTGGTTACATGTTCCTCTGTGAGGATATGTGATTGAGTATCAGTGCTCATGGAGGCCACCAGGGGTCAATGGAGCCACTGGAACTGAAGGTATAGGCTATTGTGTGCTGCCATGCTAGGCTGCTGTGGTATGAACCCAGTCCTCTGCAAGAGAAGGAATCACTCTTAACCCCGGAGCCAAATTTCTCTCCAATTTTAGGTTGGTGGTTTGTCCTGTAACGAATAGATGTCTGGCATGAAAAAGTTACCCAATTTATTTTGTCCAGATTTTCATGCTGCAATACTAAGAGAAGTAAATTCAAATCATTTTCTAAGTCTTTTATAAAAATACTTTTATTGATGAATTGTGCATTTCATTCATTATCTTTCAGTCCAATTTAGGCACATTCCCCTCTCTCTGCCCCCATCCCACCCCTGTTCATGCCTTGTGCCATATATGTCTTGCATATTTCTCTCAGTCTATCTAATTTTTTTCCTGCAGAGGCTTGCTGTTTTGGACAGAGTTCAACCGTATCATTTAGTACTTTAACAAAGTCTTTATGTTTTCTTTCTACCCTCCCCTTTGTATTACTCCAACAAATGCCTATATAATTATCACATATACATCAAAATTATGACCTCAGAATAAACTGTATGTTAATTTTAAAATATGTTTAAAAATTCATATTTTTCCCCTTTAATTTTATAATACTCTAAAATATGAATACATACCTACCACACATGTACATTAATTACACAGTCTGAAAATAAGTGGTACGTTGATTCTAGAGCCAGTTAAAGAGATTTACTTGTAACAACATAGTTGCTTTCAGATAAAAAGAAATATAAAAATAATGTTGTTTAGCTTGGCTTTCAACTGGGGATTTGGTGTTAGCATCTGCAAATGAGGGAAAACATTTGCCTTTTGTTCTTTGGGACTGCGTTACTCCACTTAGCATAATGGCTTAGCATTCCATCCATTTACCTGCAAAGCTGATGATGTCATCTTTCTCTACAGCTGAATAATACTCCACTGAGTACATGTACCACATTTTTGTAACCCACTCCTCTGTTGAGTTTCATTTGGGGTGGTTCCAGCTCTTCACTATTGTGAAGAAAGTTGCAGTAAACATAGATGTGCATGTATTTTTGCAGTAGGTTGAGTCTCGTGGCTACATACCCAGGAGTGGTTAGACTGCTTCAGGTGGTAGGCTCAATTTGAGTCTTTTAAGGGTTCTCCACACTGCTTTGCATAATGGTTGTACAAGTTTACATTCCCACTAGCAGTGGATAAGTGTTCCCCTTATCCCCACAGCCTCTCCACTATTTGGTGTCTTTTGTTTTCTTGATTTTAGCCAGTTATATTGGAGTGAGATGATAATCTGACAGTGGTTTTAATTTGCATTTCCTTAATTATTAATGATGGTGAACACTTTTTAAGATGTTTTTGACCTTATTTCCTGTGCAGTTGCTGTCTGATTTAAAAAGTCTTTTCCTATACTTATGTCTTGTAGGTTGTTGCCAAATTTTTCTTCTATCATCTTCAGGGTTTCAAGTTTCACGTTGAGATATTTGATCCACTTAGCGTTGATTTTTGTACAGGGTGATTTTGTTCAGGGTTTACTTTTGTTCTTCTACAAATGGTGATCCAGTTTTGCCAGCACCATTTGCTGAAGATGGTATCCTTCCTCCATTGAGCTTTTTTTTTTTGCCCCTTTGTCAAATATGAGGTGTCTGAAATTGTATGAACAATTTGTTCTTCAATTTTGTTCTATTGGTCAATGGGTCTGTTTTTGTGCCAGTACCAGACTGTCTCTATGACTATGTCCCTGTAATATAGCTTGAAGTCTGGTAGAGCGATCCCCCCTGTATTGCACTTTTCACTTGGGGTTGTTTTAGCTATTTGGGGTCTTTTGCTTTTCCTTATGAATTTAAGGATATTTTTCTCCAAGTCTGCGAAGAAACTCATGGGTATTTTGATTGGGATTGAGTTGAATGTGCATATCAATTTGGGCAAAATGGACATTTTTACTATATCAAGTTTTCCAATCCATGAGCATGGGAGGTCTTTAAAATATCCACAAGAAAAATTTTAAATCCCTGAATAAAGAGATTGAAAATGACATTTTAAAATTATTTATTTATTTATTTATTTATTTATTTATTTATTTGAATGTATTGTCTGCATGTAAGTTTGTACACCTGTGTTGTGCAATGCCGCGGAGTTCAGAAGAGGGTGTCAGATTCCCCTGGAACTCGAGGTCTCCTGGAATTGGAATTACAGACAGTTCTCACCCACCATGTGGATTTTGGGGATTGAACCCGGGTCCTCTGCAAGAGCAGTAGGCGCTCTTAACCACTAGGCCATCTCTCCAGCCCCGAAAATGACATTTTCTAAGTCTTAATTGTATCACAAATTCTTTAGTCTTGTATATATATCCAGAATGTCCCACTTTTCAATGTTTGTCTTAAAAATACACAAAGCATTTGCTACTCAAGCAGTGTGTCATATTAATAAATAAGGAAAAAAATCATGCTCTTTCTTGAAATTCTAATGATTTTTTTCCCTCAATTTCAGTTATGAAATGAAGTGAAAAGCCCCAAGGTAGAATGAGCTAGTTAAACTGTTTTGCTGAGAGAGCATTTTTCACACTTTAATAAAATTTTGCAATGTTTGTGTGCTGTGTTTCCAACATAAGTTAGAGAAATTTGATACTTTAGAAGAATATTTGTTTATTGAAGAACAAGTTACAGAACTCCAAGTACTTAACAAAATAATGTTGAGGAAGCTGGTCTTTCTACCTTGAGCTGCAGGGTGTCTTTAATAAAAAAAAAAAAAAAAGCCATAATTGATGACCATGAGGGAAACCCTATGAAACTGTAAGCATGAAAAATAAATTGTTTCTCCATTGCAGCATTTTTCTTTAGTTATTCTGTTACAGTGACCCATAATAACCAATCTATAATCTTATATTCACATTTCTGAATCCTTTTCCAAATTGATGCTTTCAATTATTGTTTCCCTCTACTTGGCCATAAATACCTAAGTTATTTTACCCCAAAATTTTCCTGCACAAATTCTATATTACTGACTTTACCAGATGAAAATTTCACCTTATTATATTTCAGGCCAACATTTACAGTCATCCTTTGCCTCTTCTTTTCGCCCTGAAAATTTACTATGACTAGTAATGTTAGCAAATCCATCTTTATTGCAATATTACTCAAAATAGTTAAGGCTTGGAATCATTACAGATGTCCATTAGTTGACAAAGATGAAGATAATTGGCATATGTTCAAAATTAATTCTATTCAAGCCACAAGAGTATCGAGTCATATTTATAGCAACATATAGACCTAGAGGACTTCTGAAAATATTATCTCATGAAAATTGAGCAAATCATGGTTCTCAAAATTTTAGGAGGAAAGAGGAGAATGGTAGAAAGTTCAGAAGAGATTTTCAGTGGATGCATTATTACAGTTAGGAAGGATAAGTATTGGTGTTCTAGGCAGTATTGCATATATATATAACATATAATGCATTGCATATTTCAAAACAGAAGAGAGGATATTTTCTTAATACTCAACACAATGTAATTGTAAAAGTTGAAGGTGATATGTACATGCATTTTCATTTCCCCATATCTAAACCAAACCACTACTATGTAATATATATATATATATATATATATATATATATATATATATATAAAATGATTTAATCAAATAAAATATTAATTATTGAAAACATATGTCAGTCTTTTGCTCTAAATACTCAGGCTTCCTCTTGTACTTTGAGTTCTGACTTCTGGCCATTATGACCTTACTCTACACGGCCACACCAGTAACAGGCTCCATTGTTCTTTTCTCTCCAGTAATATCACTACTCTAATTTTATGCAATGACGATTTTGTATAATGACGGTTTAGTATGGCCCCAAATATCACGGTTGTTCAATGCTATAACAAAAGAGTCTGTGCTTTATCTGTTGATGTCATCTTAATAATAAACTATGGGAAGAAATGCTGACTTCAGAGCCTTGCCTCTTCAACATCATTCTCTTTGAAAGAGCATCCCTTTATCGCTTGTTTGAATCCTTCATTATTTCACACAAATCTAATTCTCTCAGTCTTCTTTGTTCTTTTATTTTTGTACATTCCAAAGGAATGAAAGCAAGGATGGGGACATTGTTACTACGTCTACTCTTTTTCCACCACACAGGGAAAACGTGGACTCATAAAATGAATCAAATTCATTTTGATTCTCGATCTTTAGCATTAATACAAGCTAATAACTTACTTACCAAAATGCATTTAATATTATATTGAATGTGGCTTGAATTACATACATTTCCAGAGTGGAATAACAACATATTCTTGGGAATCCCTTATATAGTACTGCAAATATATTGAAAAGAGTTTTAGTTACTGATGCAATTTCATTTCCTGCTCTGTCTTCCTTTCTGGAATTTGGAATATAAGGAGGCTGTTCCAAGAAATAAAGCCAACTTTTCCACTTCTTGTGATTAATATCTAGCTATAGAATTTGTGTTTTTCTCATGTATTTATGAATAATGGACTTAGATATGCTTTCTCTTTAGTTGTTACTTTTTTTCTCTCCATTTTTAATTGATGTTTTGTGTAGTTCATACATCATTTTTCAATTTAGTTCAGGCATAATAACCTTTCCCTTCCCCCCGCCCCACCTCACCCCACCCCAGACCATGCATTCTGCCATAACTGTCCTGCATCTTTCTCTCAGGTTGATTTATGCTTAGAAATTCACATATTTCTCCATTAATTTTATATTACTGTAAAATACAGTTACATATTCTTCACCCATATACAGTAATTACAGAGTCCAAGAATAATTGGTGAGTGGATTCTAGAGCCTGTTGAGAGATTCAAGTTATAACAACATACTTGGCTTCAGATAAACAGAAATATAACAATATTGACATTCAGCTTGCCTTTCGTCTGGGGGATTTGGTGTTATCATCCACAAATGAAGGAAACCATTCTCTGTCTTTCTGGGACTGTGTTACTTCACTCAGCATAATGGCCTCGAGCTCCATCCATTTACCTGCAAAGTTCATAATGCCATCTTTCTTTACTGCTGAATAGTACTCCATTGTGTAGATGTACCACATTTTTGTAATACATATTTTGTCTGTTGAGGGACATAATACATTATTTTCATTGAAGTTTAACTTAAGAAATTTCAGGTATCACTAACATTTGCTAAAAGATACAGATTTCTTTACTTTGAACATTTTTGTGTTAAATCTACATTTGAACAAAAGATGAAATCTTTCCTTTGTCAGCTAAATCAGAAATAATCCGAGTTGCATGAAAGATACTGTATAGTTGAATGCTTGCACTGTACTTTGAGAAAGGAATGATTAATGAAGTTAAATTCTTTGTTTTAGAGGATAAATGTTGCCTACTGTTAAATGCTTCTAAATGGCACATAACCATTCTATGAATCTGGCACAATGAGCTGTGGCAGGGTATAAGACAGTTAATGTTTTTCTTTCAGACTGGAGTAGTACTGGGAGAGCACAGCTCTGGCAGCATCATAGGAAGGGATAGTGCACAAGAATGCACTCATGATTAAGCTCTAGCAACAATTCAGTGCACTTGTGTAAATTCTTAATAATAAAATAATAAAAAAATAAAATAAAATAATTCTGTAATAATATTTAGTGGTTAATTTGCAATAAATGATATATATTAGCAGTTTTTTTAAAAGAAAGAAAATATATAATAGTTTACAGGATATACCGTTTTATTTGTAGTATGCTGCTTGCTTGAGAAAATTATCAGAAGAATCAAAATATTTAAGTACATGGAAAAACCAAAGGATGCAAGAGACATTACTAATATCAAAAATATTTTAATATTTTGGAGATTTAGTCATGCATTGGGCAGATAATATAAGCAAATAGAAAGTTATGCAAATTTATAGAATCTATTTTAGTATGAAATCAAGACACGAGGGAAATACTTTACAATAAAAAGTGGAGAGAAAACCATAATGCATACTATCTCAGTAAATACTGGGGCAAATTTATTAATCTGTACTCTGAAGTAATTGTCTATTCAGCTATTGACCTGAAAGTTACAAGCTGGAAAGCTTAAGTGTAGAGTAGCAAGAGAGATTTCTAGAGCAAGATAAAAATGTGTTAAATGCTGCCAAATCCAGACTTCAAGTCTCTATAAGTGGATTTTCTGTTATACTGTACTATAATTTGGCAATGTGATAATAGACTTCAGTAAGAAGAGAACCAAATTATATGAGCACTGAATAGAAAATCACATTTGAAGACTCAACTTCTGTGGTGTTTAGTTGGGGTATTATACTTTAATGAGAAACAGGCACTAAGATTCCAATCAGCAAGTCTAGACACTATTTCAATATTGTGTGACCAGATGAGAACTTTAAATCTGATTCTTGTATTCTGAAAATTAATACTCAGATTCTTGATGTAATAGACATCTGCACATTTCCCCTGTACTGCTTTAAAGGAAAGGTAAAATATTTCTACCTCCACCTTTTCATAGTTTTACAGACAAATATTTAGAGATTGATATATTTCTAATCAAGGAATTTACTTCTTTACCTTTCACTAGACATCCAATTCCTCTCATAAAGCTGGTAAAAATCCTCAGTATTACCCAGAGTACTTCATCATAAAATCCCACTTGAATTCCCAGTTTTAGCTCCAACCCATACACAGTAAATTTGATTAAAATATTTAAGCAGTGGTGAAACATGGGCATGGCGATGCCTCATAAACTGTCTGCCTGTTCCACACTCTGCCAGGAATTGACTTCTGTATTTTTGGGTCTGGGATGGCTGGGAAGATTCTAGGGAGGCCGAGGCTCACACAAGAACCAATCACTGTTTTTTCCTTCTGTACACAACTTTTCCACTTTGAGTCTTAACCTTTGCATCTTTCACTGGAAATTTTGAATCCCAGATTTTCTTCAGACTACCTATTAAATATCTTTCTTCTCTCATACCATTACTAGATTCTCATCACAGTTTTCTGTAACATTTTCCAGTTGTCTTCATATACTGCACAATGTTAATGTCAAATAGCTAATGTTACCAATATACTATTTAAGTCACTATTTAGCAATACTGTCTGACTCTGAAACATTTTAATAGCTTCTGGAAACATAAGTCTATGCATTCATTGTTCAATGTTCCAATTGTTAGAATCTACAACTAACATTAAATCTCTTAGTATAGCTTAAACATTAATTAACAGGTTAAGAAATACTTTGTAAATAGATTGTAACAACATGTTATTTCTAAAATTTCTCAAATTAGTGCACTGTCCCAAATCAATAAATGAGCTTGATATCACAGAGTTTAATTTTAAATCTTACACATTTGCAATCATTTAAAATATCATATATTGTAGCCGGGCATGGTGGCACGTGCCTTTAATCCTAGCACTTGGGAGGCAGAGGCAGGCAGATCTTTGTGAGTTAAAGGCCAGCCTGGTCTACAGAGTGAGTTCCAGGACAGCTGGGGCTACAGGGAGACCCTGTCTTGAAAAGACAAAAAAAAAAAAAAAAAAAAAAAAAAAAAAAAAAAAAGAAAGAATAAAATATCATATATTTAAATAGAAGAAAATTTCCAACAGAATTGACTCTAAAATTGTATTTGTTATGAATAAGAAATGTATACTATGCTATGAATGGAAGTTAAGCCTTACGCATCTTGTTAGCATTTTTGAGATTCATTTTAGAAAAAAAAATTAATTTGCAGAGACATATCCACATTTTTTATAAATGTGATTTTAGAAACTACACTTTAAAAAGGGTATTTATAAGGCTACTATTATAAAATTAATGTTAGACATTAAAAAGATGTTTTGGGGCTGGAGAGACATGCCTAGTGGTTGAGAGTGCCGACTGCTCTTGCAAGCCCCGGGTTCGTCCCCCAGCACCCACATGGCGGCATAAGAACCATCGTCTGTAACGCCAATACTCACACAGAGAAACCTCGTTCTGGGAATCTGAGACCCGCTTCTGACCTCCCAGCATTGGCCACACACGGTGCACAAACCTACATGCAGACATTACATTCATACACATAAAATAAATTAATAAATTAAAAAAACTATTTTTATGAAAAAAAACTAATAGTTTAAACATATTTCTGTTGGTGAATTTTTATTCTCGTTAAGTTCTTAGTAATATTAAACATGTACTCTATGTGGATATTTATAATGTTTGTGGTTTTGACGAAAGAATAAGTAAATTCAACACTATTCATAGATTAACATTTATGGCTGAAGGAAAACTCTTTTACTAGAATACAAAATATTTAATCACCCAACAAACTGCAAATGCCCCCTTGGCTTTATATGCGGCATTATTTTATGCTCACAATCTGGTTTGGCTGCTACATTATAAAGAGGTATTGTAAATTGTTTTAAAAAATTTAAAATATATTGCTAAGTATTTGTACATTTCATACAAAACAGATCTTAAATTAGGGATCCCTACTCTCATATCCCACACCCCCCCATAACTCCACTGGAATTCATACATTTTTTTTTTTTATTTTTAAATTTATATTAATAAAATAGTTATTTTTAAAAGTAGTTATTTTGTTTGTTTTCTCTATGTGTATGAATGAGTGTCGCATGTAGGTCTGGGCGCCCGTGTCGTGAATGCCGCGGAGTCAGAAGAGGGTGTCCCGATTCGCCTGGAACTGGATTTCTCCTGGAATTGGAGGTCCAGATGGTTTCTCAGGCTCTATGTGGGTGCTGGGGATACGCACCGGTCCTCTGCAGAGCAGTCGGAAACTCTTAAACCTCTAGGCCATCTCTCCAGCCCCATTGAAGAATTTTTTTGCATAGATATACCCTAGGGTGTAAGTTCATTCACTGGGATCTAGTTCGGCCCTGACTAGAATCACCTTTAAAAATCTGGCTCTCCCTAATTCCAGGAGTAATCAGTGCCAATAGTTCTCTGCTAGAAATGGGTCCTTATGCCTGTTTCTACCTATCCAAGATGTGCAAACACAGGTATTCAAGGAGAGATTCCTGAGAATTACTGATTGTTCTTATTGTAATCTGAGAAGGAAAGTTTGGTTTTCTAATGCCATATTTTATTTAACACATCATAATGTGTTTTTTTCTTTAAAAACAATTAATAAATAAGCACGATCTTGTCTTAAATGATGCTTAATACGTATTTCACAGTTGGAAATTACATGTTTTAAAATGTTGGCTAGCATAAGGAGATCATCTGAAATTATACCAACAGTAGTGTTTTTTTACAATTTTTGTTTGTTTTTTTTTTTTTTTTTTTTTTTTTTTATTTAATTTTATGTATTTCGGTATGTGTAATGATGTACTGTCTGCAGCAGGTCTGTGCACCCGTGTTCCGTGCAATGCCGCGAGGTCCAAAAGAGGGCTTCAGATTCCCGGGAACTGGAGTTCTCCTGGAATGGGGGGTACAGACGTTTTTTTTGCTAGCCATGTGGGTGCTGGGGATCCGAACCCGGGTCCTCTGCAAGAGGCGTCGGCGCTCTTAACCGCTAGGCATCTCTCAGCCTGATTCCTAAAAATATGTTTATATCGTTAGCCGCTAGGGATCATTTAATGTGGTTTAAAATATTTATTGATTATTCTCATCCTCTTACTTCCTCCACCTTCCCCAACATCTCATTCTCTACAAATTTCTTTCTCGTATTCAAGTAAATTATGTTAGTTTTTGTGCTTGTTTTGATGTTGAAAAACCAGGGCCCTGGCTCTGTGTACCTGCAAATTGGAGCTATCCAAAAGAAGCCTTGCGGGGCCCCTCAGGGGAAATAGTAAAGGCAATGGAATCCCGGTGATAATCTGTCTCTCGGAATCTGTCAAAAAGCCAATACGAGAAAAAGACATAAGGCACATGCACCCCTCCCAACCATAACTGATTGTTAGCCAAGCCAGTCTCCTGCAGACCCAGGGCTGTTGGGCATAGTTCCTGTGAGTTCATGATTACAATGACTGTGTCATGCCAAGTGGAAAGATATTTTAATCACTCTCCCGCCTCCCTCCCTCTCTGTTTGGCTCTTCTTTACATTCTCGCACCCACTTTTCCTGTAAAAAATTGCATAAAGCATGCAATTGACTTCCAAGCTAATGAAGTATATAATACATTGTTGAATCATTTTCATAAAAACATTTCCATGTTATCACTTTGAACTTACTGAACTGTTATTTGCAATCTTATAGACTCTAAACAGAAAAGGGGAACATTATACATTTATGTATTATCAAACCTCAACTTTAGGAAATGCACACTAAGTATGTTAAATTGATGGATCACTTACCTGTCCAGAATCACAGCAAACAGCTTTTAGTACCAGCGCTAAGAAGGCAGAGGTCTAGCACCCTGAGATTTCAAAGACAGACTGGTCTGTAGAGGTCCAGGTAAGCCAGCGCTACACAGCAAGACTCTTTAATTAAATATTTTTTTCAATATATATTGGAAATATTGAACTGGAAGGATTTGGGCTGTCTCACACCTTTTATTCAGCATCCCAGAAGCAAACGTAGGCGGATTTTGTTGAGACTGAGGCCAACCCGGTTTCTGAAGTGAGGTCCGGCCAACCCAGGTCTACTGAGAACCCTCTTTAAAACAAAATTCTAATGTTTGTGATTTTAAATGTGGTGCTTTGAATAAGAAGTCAAGCATAGCCTTCAAGTAATCAACATTTGTCCCCAATTGGGAGGGTATTATGTGGGAAGTGTGGACAGGCTTGGAGGAAGTGCATTACTGGGATCAGGACACTTAGAGATTTCTTAAGCCTCTCTGCTTCCTCTGCCTGGTTGAAATCCTGATATAACAGTCTTTGTAATATCTGTAGTATCTATCTAAATGATGCACTTGCATAGAAACTTCCTCTAACTTTGTATTGATTTTGATATGAAACTCTTAGTAACTGAACAAAAATTCCAACATTGCAAATAAACTGTCTATGATCAAGAAAAAAAAAAAAAAAAAAAAAAAACCCTTGCTTATTTTTGGGATTTTAACTAGAACAACGGCTTGCCCCTCCCTGTTATAAAAAGTTATTTCTTTACAAAACNATTTCCAACTGTGAAATACGTATTAAGCATCATTTAAGACAAGATAGTGCTTATTTATTCATGTTTTAAAGAAAAAAACACAATTATGATGTGTTAAATAAAATATGGCATTAGAAAACCAAACTTTCCTTCTCAGATTACAATAAGAACAATCAGTAATTCTCAGGAATCTCTCCTTGAATACCTGTGTTTGCACATCTTGGATAGGTAGAAACAGGCATAAGGACCCAGTTCTAGCAGAAGAACTATTGGCAACTGATTACTCCTGGATTAGGGAGAGCAGATTTTTAAAGGAGTGATTCTAGTCAGGCCGACTAGACTCAGGTGAATGAAATTACACCTAGGAATATCTAGGCAAAAATTCTCAACTGGGGGCTGGAGAGATGGCCTAGCGGTTGAGAGTGCCGACTGCTCTTGCAGAGGACCCGGGTTCGATCCCCAGCACCCACATGGCGGCTAAGAACCGTCTGTAACTCCAATTCCAGGAGAACTCCAGTTCCTGGGGAATCTGAGACCCTCTTCTGACCTCCGCGACATTGCACGACACGGGTGCACAAACCTACATGCAGACATTACATTCATACACATAAAATAAATAAATAAAAATTAAAAAAATATTTTTATGAAAAAAACTAATAGTTTAAACATATTTCTGTTGGTGAATTTTTATTCTCGTTAAGTTCTTAGTAATATTAAACATTATCTATGTGGATATTTTGATAATGTTTGTGGTTTTGACTGAAAGAATAAGTAAATTCAACACTATTCATAGATTAACATTTATGGCTGAAGGAAAACTCTTTTACTAGAATACAAATATTTAATCACCACAACACAATTGCAAATGCCCCCTTCTTTATATGGCTGACATTTTTTATGCTCACAATCTGTTGGCTGCTACATTATAAGAGGTATTTAAATTGTTTAAAAAATTTAAAATATATTGCTAAGTATTTGTACATTTCATATAACAGATCTTAAATTATGGACCCTACTCTCAGATCCACACCCCCATAACTCCACTGGATTCATACATTCTATTATATATGTTAAGTCCTGTCCAGTTGAGAATTTTTAAAATTATTTATTTATTTTTTTCTCTATGTGTATGAATGAGCTGTCTGCATGCAGGTCTGTGCACCCGTGTCGTGCAATGCCGCGGAGGTCAGAAGAGGGTGTCCGATTCGCCTGGAACTGGAGTTCTCCTGGAATTGGAGTTCCAGATGGTTCTCAGCTGCTATGTGGGTGCTGGGGATCGCACCTGGGTCCTCTGCAAGAGCAGTCGGCACTCTCAACCGCTAGGCCATCTCTCCAGCCCCCAGTTGAGAATTTTTGCCTAGATATTCCTAGGTGTAATTTCATTCACCTGAGTCTAGTCGGCCTGACTAGAATCACTCCTTTAAAAATCTGCTCTCCCTAATCCAGGAGTAATCAGTTGCCAATAGTTCTTCTGCTAGAACTGGGTCCTTATGCCTGTTTCTACCTATCCAAGATGTGCAAACACAGGTATTCAAGGAGAGATTCCTGAGAATTACTGATTGTTCTTATTGTAATCTGAGAAGGAAAGTTTGGTTTTCTAATGCCATATTTTATTTAACACATCATAATTGTGTTTTTTTCTTTAAAACATGAATAAATAAGCACTATCTTGTCTTAAATGATGCTTAATACGTATTTCACAGTTGGAAATTACATGTTTTAAAATGTTGGCTAGCATAAGGAGATCATCTGAAATTATACCAACAGTAGTGTTTTTTTACATTTTTGTTTGATTGCTAAAATATTTAAAAAAATTTTTTATTTAATTTTATTTATTTCTGTATGTGTATGAATGTACTGTCTGCATGCAGGTCTGTGCACCCGTGTCGTGCAATGCCGCGGAGGTCAGAAGAGGGTCTCAGATTCCCCTGGAACTGGAGTTCTCCTGGAATTGGAGTTTCAGACGGTTTTTGGCTGCCATGTGGGTGCTGGGGATCGAACCCGGGTCCTCTGCAAGAGCGGTCGGCGCTCTTAACCGCTAGGCCATCTCTCCAGCCCTGATTGCTAAAATATTTTATATCGTTAGCCTCTATTGATCTTTATGTGGTTAAAATATTTATTGATTATTCTCATCCTCTTACTTCCTCCACCTTCCCCAACATCTCATTCTCTACAAATTTCTTTCTCGTATTCAAGTAAATTATGTTAGTTTTTGTGCTTGTTTTGTTGAAACCAGGGCTGTCTCTGTGTCCTGCAAATGGAGCTATCCAAAGAAGCCTTCTGGGCCCCTCAGTGGGAACTATTAAAGGCAATGGATCCCGTGATATTCTGTCTCTCAGAATCTGTCAAAAGCCAATACTAGAAAAAGACATAAGGCAACATGCACCCCTCCCCAACTCATAACTGATTGTTAGCCAAGCCAGTCTCCTGCAGACCCAGGGCTGTTGGGCATAGTTCCTGTGAGTTCATGATTACAATGACTGTGTCATGCCAAGTGGAAGATATTTTATCACTCTCCCGCCTATCTTTTGGCTCTTACATTCTCGCAGCCCACTTTTCTGTAAAATTGCATAAAGCATGCAATTGACTTCCAAGCTAATGAAGTATATAATACATTGTTGAATCATTTTCATAAAAACATTTCCATGTTATCACTTTGAACTTACTGAACTGTTATTTGCAATCTTATAGACTCTAAACAGAAAAGGGGAACATTATACATTTATGTATTATCAAACCTCAACTTTAGGAAATGCACACTAAGTATGTTAAATTGATGGATCACTTACCTGTCCAGAATCACAGCAAACAGCTTTAGTACCAGCTCTCAGAAGGCAGAGGTCTAGCACCCTGAGATTTCAAAGACAGACTGGTCTGTAGAGGTCCAGGTAAGCCAGCGCTACACAGCAAGACTCTTTATTAAATATTTTTTCAATATATATTGAAATATTGAGACTGGAAGGGTTGGGCTGTCTCACACCTTTAATTCCAGCATCCAGGAAGCAAACGTAGGCAGATATTTGTGAGACTGAGGCCAACCTGGTTTCTGAAGTGAGTTCCAGGCCACCCAGGTCTACATGGAGACCCTCTTTAAAACAAAATTCTAATGTTTGTGATTTTAAATGTGGTGCTTTGAATAAGAAGTCAAGCATAGCCTTCAAGTAATCAACATTTGTCCCCAATTGGGAGGGTATTATGGGAAGTGTGGACAGGCTTGGAGGAAGTGCATTACTGGGATCAGGACACTTAGAGATTTCTTAAGCCTCTCTGCTTCCTCTGCCTGTTGAAGATTCCTGATATAACAGTCTTTGTAATATCTGTAGTATCTATCTAAATGATGCACTTGCATAGAAACTTCCTCTAACTTTGTATTGATTTTGATATGAAACTCTTAGTAACTGAACAAAAATTCCAACATTGCAAATAAACCTGTATGATCAAGAAAAAAAAAAAAAAAAAAAAAACCTCTTGCTTATTTTGATTTTACTAGAACAACTGCTTTCCCCTCCCTGTTTATAAAAGTTATTTCTTTACACACATAATGAGTGGCACAGGTTTGGAAATGTTAGGAAAGTATACAACTTTATATTTGGACAATTTCTATGAATATGAAGACACTGGTATTTCCATTTTGAACTGTGCATCATGCTTATGAATGATACTGATTTGGGAATAATTTGTATTCATTTTCAACCCAAATGACTAAGTTGAAAAAATTCTCATCCCATAAATGGTCAGAATTTCTAACTATCATTTCAAGTGTTATTCTCCCAACAGAATTGTGCAATGCAGTGTGCTGGATAGCTTTAGTTGTCAACTTGACACATCCAGGTTGAGGGAGCATCAACTGGGGAATTGTTTCCATTGGTTTGGCCTGTGGTCCTGGCTGTGGGGTATTTTCTTGATGGTTGAATGATGTTGGAGGGCCTAGCCAACAGTGGGGAAGTCTACTCCTGGGCAGTTTGTTGTATAAGAAAACAAGCTAAGCATGGGCCAGGTGATCCAGTAACCAGGGTTCCTCCATGGCCTGTGAGCTCCAGTTTCCAACTCTGAGTTCCTAACTTGTGTTCCCTAAGTGATGATCTTTGACCCAGGAGATGTAAACCAAATAATCCATTTCCTCTTCAAGTTGGTTTTGATCAGACTCTTGTCACAGGAAATGAAGGCAAACTAAGATACATTGTAGCCAGGAAAAGATGATATCCATGAAAACTTTGAACTCCTACAGGGACCACTGAAAATTATGTGACCAATGTCTCTGGATGTGATATAGCTTATAGTTGCTAACAAATCTAAATACATTCATTTCAACAGAAAATGTGTACCTGAAGATACTGACAACGTATTACTGAATGTTCTAACATTTTTTTTTAGGTAGTTACTTAATAAGCAATCTTTTTCTCCCCTTTCTGTCCCCATTATCATTTGATAAATCTCTCAGACGATTAGTAGCAAGAGTTTATCCATTTTTTCCAAGCCTCCAATAACAACTGAAATTCATTTCCTTTCATTCTAATTTAATATCAGCGCATTCAGTACTCTGAGATTTTAGAGAACAAAGATTACCATTTTTTCATAGAAGAAAATATACTTTACATTTTTAGAAATATAGGAAGAATTGTCTGTGGCTTTTATTTTCCCTTAGCAAAATCTGTACTGAGGTAAATTCCTGCTTGAATTTGTTTGTCATTTCACCTGAAGAGCTTAATACGTGAGATGCAAGCGATAGATGGCAAAAGTCTTTACATATTTATAGCACGCTGATTGGAACTAATTACCAAAGTGCATGAAATTTATTTTCAAGAGAGCTGGAATCAAATTTATAACAAAATTTACATTCAGTTAACTCTTCATGGAAGCTTTCTCCATGTTTAACTTTGAAAACTGAGATTATTTTCCCTCCGCCAAATGCTAAAAGGCGGGTTGAATCCCAAATTCGACTGTGATGTTTAGTTGATATGAGAAAGAGGGAAAGTAAATTAATTTTCCTAACCAGTAAGCCTCACAGAAAAATTAATGTTTACCTGGAAGCTTTGACATTTACACAATCAGAAGTTCCCATGCCTTCTATTTTACAAGAGTCTAATACACACCAGATTTCTTTTTAACAGATATGCTAGTTCCTTTGCTTTTCTAGTTCCTCTGACTGTTTGCTCACTTATCCATTTGAAATTACATTTCTTATTGTGATTATTTTCCAGTGAAATGTGAACAGATGTAATTTGTTTCATTTTTAGACAGTCTTAAAATTTCAGAAGATAATTTCTCATTGTATTTATTTGTTACTTCCTTTGCTCTAGAGATATCATTTCTAATAGAGCCTGTGTGTGTGTGTGTGTGTGTGTGTGTGTGTGTGTGTGTGTTTACACATGGGTCATCAGAAAACAAAATTCAGGAGTCTGTTCTTGACTTCTCCCTTGCTGAAGCAGGATTTCTTGTTTCTGCTGCTGAACTGTGCTGTGTACTACAGGGGGATGAAAATCACAGAGCACACAGGGTGAGGTTTACAGAAATCTTTATTAAACAGTAATTGATGCAAGGAAGAAGCTTGAGAGAGAGGGAGAAGTGTAGGAGAGAGAGAGACAGAGAAAGAAAGAGAGAAAGAGAGGAAGAGAGACTGAATCTTGTGTAACATGATAGAATAAGGGTTCTAGGAAATAGAATGCCAAATATAGGGTTAATCTGGGGACTTCAAAAATAATTTATGTTGGAAACTAGGAATAACAGGAGACAGGGTAGAGCTGGTCAGTAGCTTTGGCCCAACCAGGTGTCCTGGTGTCTTGTTTTAGTTCCAGTCACATAGTCACATACATCCTTTAGGCAGAGGGGCACAGTTAAGGGATAATGAAAAGGAGGAACCAGAAAGCTCTTCAAGTACTGCTGGTCTCTAGCAAGAACGTTCTCAGAGCAGCACTGGGGTAACTGCCCTGGATGACCATTTGCTATACCAGTTCTCACCATGGCTTCTCCCTCTCTGCTCTGTCTCTGGCTCTCTGCTCTTTTTCCCTCCTCTCAGTTTGTACATACTGGCCCTTAAATATAAATATACATATTTTTTTCCTTAAACTCCATGTTATGTTCATGCTGATTTGTCCAGTAATTTTTTTCCCGAGGAGCAAGTCAAACCTTGGCATCAGAATAGATAACTCCAGAAATAATTTCTCAGAGGCAAGGTCATTAATATAACATTACTTTTCCTACTAATATTGAAGACATTCTATAATTAATATATGTAAACATCCTCATTTATGAACAAAAATAATTATCATGTTGCATACTTTTTGAAAGTTATTTTACAAAGATGGAAAGATTTCTATTATAAAATCACTTTGTCTAAATCTAAAATAATATACAAAACCAATAAATATCATAGATAAAACTTACTTTACCCAACTATTGAAATTTGCTCACATATCTAATTCATGAGCTATGTGAAAGCCCTGTGACCTTTCTTCTGTGCTACCCATGTACTTCATTTAGTTCATTCAGTGCGAAGCACATTTTTCCATGACTATAGGACACAAATTTTATAGATTACCCACACACGTGAAAGTTCTTCATGTCTCAAAACATGCCACATGCCACAGTACTGAAGAAGGCAGAGGAGCAATTGAAATCCATACCCAAGTTGGTAAATGGCACTTCTCTATTTCACTGATAAGAGAGTATTTTCCAGAAACAAAACAGTGAGTAATTTAGGTTAATTTATTATAAAGTAAAATGTCTTCCGAGATTATTTTTCTACTCTTTACATAAATGGCTCCTTACTCTTCATGTATTATGTACCCAATAGCTCTAAGTCAGTCTTTTATTTGAAGACTTTGGGAGAAAATGTCAAAATATATTGATATGTAATTTTTTATCCCATTTAACAACATATTGATACATATTCTTTTTATTAATTTTATTTATTTTTATGTGTATGAATGTATTGTCTGCATGTAGGTTTGTGCACCTGTGTTGTGCAATGCCACGGAGGTCAGAAAAGGGTGTCAGATTTCTCTGGAACTGGAGTTAAAGATGGTTCTCAGACGCCATGTGGGTGCTGAGGATTGAACCCAGGTCCTCTGCAAGAGCAGTGGGAACTCTTAACTGCTAGGCCATCTCTCCAGCCCCCTGATATATATTCTATACTTTATATCACTTGTTAGTTGCATATCTGAATTCATTTCACTATTATTAGAAAATATTATTTTAAATGAGTCACCATGTAAACATGGTTATATTGCATGTTATGTATTTGTTTCATGTTAATGTAACAATTATTTAATGCATATTATGTTACTTTAATTTAATAAGTTGATAAATTGCATTTTAGAGTGGAGAAATTAAACTAGAATTAATCTTAATGAAATTTTCAAGAAAATATGTTAAATTTTAGTGATAATACGTGTGAAGGGCTGGAAAAATAGCTTAGCACTTAAGAGCACCAGTGGTTCTTGCGGAGAACCTGGTTTCAGATTCTAGCACCCATGTGGAGGCTAACAACTGTCTGTAACTCCAGTTCCAGGGAGTCTGTTCTCCATCCTCTGTCTTCTGCAGGCATTGCACAACATAGGTAACCTCACATACATGCAGGCAAAATGCTCATATGAATAAGTTAAAAAGAAAAACATAATAATGTCTTGAAGAAAGCATATTTAGAATAGCAATCCATGATTAATATATGGTACATTCATACGCACTCCAAGCTTCATATTGTGAATAACATTGGTAGGTACTCAAAATTAACACAGCCTTTTAAAAGTAGATTGACCAGAAAAAAATAGACAATAGACAGAAAACCAAAGATAATGGGAAAAATCACCTCCTGAGATGAAGCCAGGGCATAAGCTAATCACAAATCTGTTGACGTTCTGCAACTGCAGTGTGTACAAGTGATTCTTTACATGCAGATTGGGAATCTAAAGAATGTGAGTCTATGGACATGTCACCTATATTCAGCTTTACTCTCCTCAGCTCAGGGAACATTGCAAAAGAGTGGTCAGAAAGATTGTATGAGCCAGGGAGATGGTTCAAGGCCATGTGTAAATAAAATGCTACAAGCTCCCGGGATACTGCGTATATGAACCTATAGCATTGGTGTCAGCATGCACAAGACCCATGTAAGCTCAACCAGACCAAAATCCAGTATGGAACTGGGGAAATGTGTACCAGAACTCAATCTGTCCTAGAGAAATATTGGCAGCTGATTACTATTAGTTGAGGATGAACTGGCCTTCTTAAGGCGAGAGACCCCAGATAGACTGACTAGAGGTCAGGATGAGCTGGCACTGAGGAATTGCTGGGGAGCTTAATTTTGCACAATGGGCCCTACCACAAATAATGGAATGTATGAACTCTAAGGGACACTGTGGGAGTGAGTCCATGGAGAAGTGTCTATAAAGGTGATTAAACTGATTAAGATGTTATGTATTAAATACACAAACTTCAATAAAAATAATAATTACAAATATTTATTTTTATATGTATGAGTTTTATGCCTGTGTGTGTGAGTGCACCTGCAGAGGGCAGAAGAGGGTGTTGGATCCCTGGAAATGGAGTTACAGATGATTGGTTTCTGAGATTTGAACCTGGGTCTTCTACAAGAGCAGCCAGTGATATTAGCAGCTGGGCCACCTTTCCAACCCCAACTATTCCTTCTTCATTTTGTGGCCAGGAAGTTGTCTTTTAACTTTGTTACCTAACAAGGATCTTGGTGCCTAATATTGCTGAAAGAATTTGTCTCCTGATATTGATGCTGTTCTGTGTATTATCTACATGAGAATTCAGTTCTCAGGGATGGCTGTAGGACAAGTTCATAAATAATTTGATTCACTATTTCCCTGAGTTGGTGCGATATATATATATATATATATACTATATACTATATATATATATATTCATTTAAATATTTTAGAAATTAAGAAAGCAATTCTTTTCTTTTATAATTTTGTAGATATTGTTTTTTAACAAATGTCTTAATTTTTTATTATTTGAGAATTTTATATATTTATTCTGATCATATTCAGACCCCTTCCCCCTTCTTCCCATAGACTCATCCCACCTCTCTACCTCCCCTCACTTCACTTTGTGGTCTTATCAAGTATAAGTTGAGTTCCCCAAATACTCTCAAGTGTGGGTCCATACTCTGGATCCTGGTCACCATACCTGGAATCACACTCTTAAAGAAACTGAGACCCCCTTCTCTCAACTATCAATTGCCTGTAATTTCTCAACTAGGACTGTGGCTACTTGCTCACCTGCCCATTCAGGCTGGATTTTTGGTTGACTTGAGCGTGAAGAGGTTTCTGCATGCCTTCATATTGATTATGAGTTCATATGTTCAACTGCTGTGTTATGTTAAGATAACATTGTTTCCTTGTATTCACCAATGCAGTAGATATTCTTGATGTGTAAGTGCAGACTGTGGCAAAGCAATTTGAAAGACAGAGATTACTCCTTCTTGAGATTTTCACAACTATTGTAACATTGTAAAACATACTGAAAATCAGATATATCTCCAATTTATAAATTTTTATATGACACATTTTTCCAGATAACTTAATAGAAAGTTTTTTTTCACAGAACATTTTAATGAATGAGTGGAAACTCAGAATTATTTGCTAAATCAGAAAATAATGCTAATATAATACAATTTTAATATACATCTTATATTTAGTGATGTTAACATAGAATTTGCTATTCCAAAAATAATATTTTCCAAATTTGGTTGCTTATTTCAATAGTCTTTTAAATTTTTTTATTTATTAGTTTTATGAGTAAGAATGTATTACCTTAATGTATGTAAGTGCACCCATGTAGAGCCATGCCCATGGAAATGATGAGGGTGCAGGGTATTGAAACTAGGTCATTTGGGAGAGCAACAAGGGCTCTCAACCCCTGAGCCTCTGCTCCAGCCCCAGAAAGTTTAATATTCTTAATGGTTTGGGGAAGTAAGCAAACTCAACATATGTGATTTCAGTGACCAAAGGGTTTTCCTTTCTTGGGTATATCTAGATCTTTTATATTCATTAAGTCTGACAAGAGCCCAGAGAAGAGTTGCTTAGGTGCAGAGAGAAAAATGTATCACCTAGAATTACTGTTCATGATACAAATTATATGCAAATCTCATGGCTTGACTTGTTCTCTAGAGTACTCCTGACTTGAGGTCAGAGTCTGAATTAGGTATCAATATTATTATTGTAACAATGTTTATCATTTACTTTTTTTAGTCACTGTGATGTGTTGGAGAGATTTGAACATTACATAGACGGTTTTTATCAGCAACATGGATAATACTCAGTGCAGCCTCAATACAAATTGAATTCCTACTCTGGTTCCAGGTGAACAGAAATGATTATTGATATCTACCCAACTTTTGTCTGTATCTCTTATTTTTGAAAATTAAATGGGGAAATGAAAGCCTTTCTCTCAAGGGTTTATTTTTCCTCTTAAAGTAAATGACATGAATTACTTTTCCTTTTAAAATTATCTTTCCCAAGTGTTGCTGATGGCTTCTTTTTAAAATGCTTTGCATTAGCAAGTGCCATCCAGATGAAAAGCCCATTTTGACTTGACATTAATTTTACACTCAGTGCATAATACCCGATCTTGCCATTAGGTCAGCTATAACTGCCATGAATCAAATGTAATTTTTCTACTGCGTTGCTATTTGTCCTGTTATTAGTGCCCTGAGGTGCAGAGTTGCCCTCTGCTGTCATTGTTGTTCCCTGATTTTTCAGTATTTTACTCACTAGTTTTTACCACTAACATACCTTGTATTTACAAATACAAAGATTCTTCTAGAATAAACAAACACAATTTTCTTTCTGTCCTTGTTCCTTAACAAGCAACAAAGCTTTTGGTAACCAAAACATTAAGTAATTCAAAGCATTTGTTAGTGAAAACATTGTGAAACATTTGTTCATACTAGTTGTGGAAGAGTGGGCTGGTGAGCTGAGAAACAGCATAATGGATGTTGCTTTTCAATTATTATCATTATTATTATTGTTATTATTATTATTAATTTAAGGCTTTTTGCTATGTCTGTAGTGATGCAGTCTGCAGATGCAGCTTCGTACTTTCTGCTTTGAAATCAGCCCCATGTAAAGAATCAAAATGGGGAACAGAGAAAATGAGATCATCCCTTGATTCTCACTAGAAAAGCTTCTTAACACAATAGAGTGTGATGCAAACGGAACACCACAACTAGTCCAGCTTCAAAGAATCCAGAGTGTGTATCCCTGGCTAGAGCCCCTGTGTTAAACTTCACCTGTTTATGGACCTCAGATCATTGTAGAGGGGTGGAAAGATTGCAAGACCCAGGGCTGGTGCATGAACACAGAGAATCGGTGGCTTATAATCGAATTTAAGCATTCACATGTGAACCTGTGGCTATGTCAACATCAGGCATGGAATCTATGCCAACTGGGACAAAGTCTCAGAGTGGAGCAACAGAAATGGGTAGGGGATTGGCCCTTGACTGAAAACTACAAAAGACTAACTACTGTTGCATGGGGAATAGTATGTCTTACTTAGATTTTCTAGATGTGCTCACTATACTCCACTGTATGTATTTGCAGAGAAAGACATCTGGGTTTGGGACCTTGATTGGATAGGGCTTAGCTTGGATTTTGTAATGTGAGTTCTGATGGGAGTTTGGGGCATGGGGAGGATTGAGTTTGATTGGGAACCATTGTATCAGTTGTACAAATATGTGTGTGTGTGTATGTGTGTATGTGTGTGACTGCCCCTTTATTATTCCTACGAATACACAGTTGATCGACATTCATATTTTCCTTCCATTCTGAAAATTACTTTTAATCTTCTTAAATTTCAGGCCAGTTTCTATTCATTTACTTATTTATTTATTTATTTTAATTTTTTAATTAAAAATTTTTTTATTTTATTTATGTGTATGAATGTACTGCTTGCACGTAGGTCTGTGCACCTGTGTCGTGCAATGCCCCGGAGGTCAGAAGAGGGTGTCGGATTCCCCTGGAACTGGAGTTCTCCTGGAATTGGAGTTACAGATGGTTCTCAGCCGCCATGTGGTTGCTGGGGATTGAACCGGCTCCTCTGCAAGAGCGGTCGGCACTCTTAACCGCTAGGCCATCTCTCCAGCCCAGGCCAGTTTTTATTAAACTAACTTTTCATATAGAACATATCTTATTTTAAGAGTACATTTCATGATTGCTGTTAGTTTATGTGAGTAACTGACAAGCTGTCTGGAAGACCCAGTTTCACTGTGGTCATTTAAACACTCTGGCTCCTAGGGTCTTTCTGCTTTTTATTTTCTGCTATGATCTCCAAGCAAGCAGAGACTTGAAAGTGGTGTCCTATTATGGTATAACCTGTCTGCAGCCTCTTGTTCTCAGTACATTGGTCAATTGTAGGTTTCTATGTTAGTTACTATAGGCTGCATAAGGAGACTTCTCTCTTGAGAGTTGAGAGATGCATTCATACAATGGTGACCACAAGCACAAATTCCATACAAGCTCAAAAGAGACAAAACTGCACCATAGACATGGGGAACTGAGTAAAAAATCCCAGCCAACCTTAAGGACATCTGGCAATTGATAGGTGCTAGGAAGGGGAGAGACAGCGTATTATCAGGATGGGACTCTTGGTGGGGCCAGTGGATGCACAAACACTAAAAGACCTAAAGGACATTTGGAGATGCAAATTAGACTCTTCGGGCTGAAACTCACATACACATACACACATACACACACACACACACACACACACACACACACACACATATATATATATATATATAGGCAGAGGGAAGGTGTGGAGAGAGGAGGGTATGTAAATACCATCAAAATATACAGTTTGATAATCACAAGAATTTAATAAAAGTTAAAAGGAAGTGTATTTGAATACAGTGCATATTTAATATAAGTTAAGAAATTATTTTGGTCTAAGGAAACAAAAGGAGTAGGTTTTCTCTATCTTATGTGACCTCTCCAGCCATCCAACCATGTTTAAATTATTGAACTTGAGTTCCCCTTTATGAATTTGGCCTTAATTCCAATTAGACAGAGGTTTATTATACCTTAGATAAAAGAAAGTGCTATTATTCTGTAGAATATATATATATATATATATATATATATATATGTTCATTGAATTGGGCTGAGGCAGTGAGGGTAGGTGGGGAGAAGTGATCAGATTTAAATTTCATCAAACAATACATAACAATTGCAAATGTTCAAAAAAGGAGAAGACTCCATGTCACATAAAATTTAATTTGAAATTATTGTAAATTATATGATTTTGGAATTTTTTATGGAATAATATTTTTCATTATCATCAAAAATATATTTACACTGAATTATAAAATGGTTAAAATTGCACAAATATGCAAATGTAGAGAAAGATTGTTTAGCTTGGAATTATTTTGGAAGCTTAAGATAAAAATATACAAAGTGATAAAAAATAAGATAAGTAAGTCTAGAGATCAAATATACAATAAGAAATCTACTGTTAACATTTTATTGTGTCAAAGATCTTGTTAAATAAGTTAATTCAGCTGATTTTGGCCCACCAAAAAATAAATATATGAGAGGTTAATCTGATTTACTATAGTAGTGTTTCATTAACTACATATTCCACAATTTGTTTTAAACCTCAAATATACACAATAAAATTCATTTAAAATGAGCCAAATTTCAACCCTCTCATACATACTATATACATTTTATTTATCAAAATTCATATACATTATTTGAAATAGAGCACAACCACGTTTGTCCATTTAGGATGAGCTCATATGGTCAACCAAACCAAAGTTGAAAATATTGTTATACCATAAATTAACAGAGCACTTTTTCCCAGTCATGCATCATAATTCAGCAATACAGGACACTGGAGCTTAGTAGTTGATGTCTTACCCAGAAATGAAAAAAACATACTGAGGAATTAAATTACTGCAACTCCCACACTTCCTCTTCACATCCCCTCAACTTGGCCCTTGGACCCCTTTCTACTGGGTGGTCTAAGAGTGCCTAACTCTGCCTCTGTGCTCCAGTGGTAAGTTCCAGTGGTGAGTACTTGACAGTGCTCATCCTTTTGCTTTGACACGATATCAATCCCTCCCACTCTGCCTGCCAGATAACTGCTTACTGCACCACCCATTATGGCTTGATTGCCCTACACCTTGAACAGTTTCATTCTTTCCTGCAATGAACTGTCCCACTTCCAGCTTTGTGCCCTGCTCAGATGTCCTGACTAGGCTTCTAAGCCAGTCTCTGCTCATGTCGCTCTGATGCCCTGCACCCAGACTTGCTGCATTCCCCAGCTTCATAGTCCACATGTACTACACCTAATATGTCACATCTTCCCCACACTGAACCTACTGAGTCTTAGGTCTACCAGCCTTTCTAATCTTCCTGCCTGATACTTGAATCTCTGAGTCTTAGGTCTTCCAGCCCTTTCTGATCTTCCTGCCCGAGACTTGAACCTACCGAGTCTTAGGTGTACCAGCCCTTTCTGATCTTCCTGCCCGAGACTTGAACCTACTGAGTCTTAGGTCTACCAGCCCTTTCTCATCTTCCTGCCTGTGACTATCAGTGGATCAGTGGCACTCTTACCTTGAGAGCAATCAACAACTATCAGTTGACCTAAAGCACATTCAGTGGGAGGGAATTTTGAGAGCTGGTAGTTTCTGGCAAACAAGGAATATAACCCTCAGGAGAAAACTCACATTTAAGGCCACCTGACAGGCTGGATCTTAATGTCAAAAGATGGTTAGTGCAGGTAGAGGAGCAAAATGTGATAAAAATACATTGCATGAAATTCACAAAATTCAATGAAAATAGAAAAAAAACAATTACATCATTTTTTGATGGTTCAGGAAGTATTTGTAGGAAACGAATTTTAAAAGTCACAATTACAAAATCTAAATTAAGAAAATATGCTGAAATATTTATAATCAATCATAGCAATCAAAATGTTCATTTATATAATTAATCATAGTAATCAAATGTTCATTAATAATAATTTTGTTTATTTTGTTTGGATTGGTATTTTTTGGTTTGGGATTTGTTATTGTTTGCTTTTGTTTTTCACTGATTTTTCTCACAGTGTAGATCTGGTTGGCGCGGAACTTGCTTTATAGACAATACAAGTCTCCAACTCAAAGAGGTTCACCTGCTTATTCCTGAGTGCTGGGATTAAAGATGTGAATCACCATGACCAGCTTGTAGGTTCTTTTTTTTTTTTTTTTTTTTTTTTTTTTTGTCTTTTCGAGACAGGGTCTCCCTGTAGCTCCAGCTGTCCTGGAACTCACTCTGCAGACCAGGCTGGCCTTGAACTCACAAAGATTGGCCTGTCTCTGCCTCCCAAGTGCTAGGATTAAAGGCGTGGGCCACCACTCCCGTCCAGCTTCTAGGTTCTTAATGAGTATTGTTTATGACCACATGAATATATGATAGGATGTCCTAAATGTGCTATTTTTCAAAGAAGAATTTCATGAAGGTGGAAAAATGAAATATTTCAGCAAGAGAATTGGGTATTTGGGCAATAATATCAGATGTTCTATTATCTTCTAAATTTTATAAACAGCCACATTATACCAGCCTGCCTTTTGTTTTGCCAAGATAACCACTAAATGACAACATCACTGTCTACAGGCATGCTGTAGAAAAACTATTCATGATCAGTAAGCAGGCCCATTAGGTCAAGCATCAGTGTTTGAAACATGACTTCCCAGTTGCTCATCATGATAAAAGAAGAGTAATTTTATCATAAATAGAATTTCCCATCTTCTTTTCTATGAAGAACTTAGGTATCATATTGAGGCAAGTAGATGAAATTATATTACCTTGACTAGCTGTATCCTTGTGACCAAATAGAATATCTAAGGTACCATATAAGTGTATTTAATACTTGATATTACAGGGTGAATATAGACATATAGTTGAACTTTGAGGATGGATGATAATAAAAAATGTAGAGGTTAGTATAGAAATCAAAGACCCCAAACTCTTTACAGAGAAGGTCGATATTAAGGATTTTGAATCTTGGATCAGTAAAGTCATGTATGCAGGTTTTAATTTACATTTTCATTTTACCCCGTATGATTTTGCCACTGTTTTGTGCTCACCACTTGATTTCCTAACTAACAATCAGTTAGTTGCCTTTTCTGAAACTAACACTTTGCTTTTCTAAACTACTCTGTGATATATTCTGGATAGTTTGCTTCTTCTCTTTTCTTTTTGTAGGACTAAGGATTGAATACATATAATCTGTTCTATACTTATCAGTGTTGTTTCAGGCTCTGTTTTGTCTCTTTTTATTTTCTGACAGCATATTACAACTTTGCCCATGTTGGCCTTGAGTTTATACTGTAGTCGTAGGTGGCCTTGAGCCAGACACCCCAGTATCAGCAACCAGAGGATTTGTTTTTTAAACATGGTCTCCCTGTAGCTCCAGCTACCCTGGAAATGACTATATAGTTCTGGCTGGCCTTAAACTCACAGAAATCTGCCTACCTCTGATTCTGAGTGTTGGGATTAAAGGTGTGTGCCACCACTCCCAGCTCAGAGGACATTTTTAAACACAAACCTTTCATACGCCACTAGACCCAGCACGCTATTTTTCATTCTTAATTTTTCAATTCCTAATAAATTTACCTGAAAAAAATACATGTTTTATAAAGTACTTAATTTAGGCAAGTTGATATTTAGTTATTGTATTTTGAATTAAAAATATATTTTATCATGAAAATAGAGGGTTTTTTGAATAAACTTTACCATTATTCTTAGTGATACCTCACATAATGTCAGAACTTTCATCTAAGTATGTGAAATGTATCTAATTTATTTTAGGTTTTTTAATACTCTGTAAGTATATGGTTTAAAGAAATGAAACCTAGTCATTTGCAGTGATATTCAGTTATAAGCAAATCCTGAGGAGGATGAGGCAGAAGAAACAAGGCTTTGAGGTGAGCCTGGTTATCACCTGGAAGTGAAGAGATAGTTCAGTCAGTAACGTTTAAGCAGGGCAGGGTTGAGACAAAACAATTCCTGGGGCTCTCTGGCTAGCCAGCTAGATTCCAGATCAGTGGGAGACATAACTTGTCAACATCTGTATTTGTTTTACACCTTGCTTGACCTTCCATGTGTCTTGTGCATTCTGTTGCCAGTGCTGTAAGTTCTTATGAATTACTTCCCAGCTGTGGGAAAACTGTTTCCTTGTGATATCAACCAGCTCTGGTTCTTATAATCTTTCTGTCTTCTCCTCTGTAGTAATCTCTGAGCATAGAGGTTTGATATAGATATCCTATTCAGGAATACGTTCTTTTCAATCCCTGTTTTAATGTATATTTTACTGATTTTTTTTGTGGATTTCAAGTAATGCAGTTTAATAAGGCTTAGGCCCCTTCCCCAGAACCTTCCCACTAGATTTTCTGCATTCTGTTATATATGCTAAGGGCTATTGAGACAAGTTTTTGCACTCAGAGGTTTTTCAGTGTGAGTTCATCCATTGGGGAGCCTGTTTAGCCTATCTAGCGTCTATGTTATAGATCAACTCTCTATCTTTCAGCTTTGATCAACTACTAAAAATTCATTGGCTAAGGTTGAGGCCTTCTGCTCATGTCCCCAGTTCTAGGCTGGCTTTTATCTGAATGAGTTTGCATAGATCTTGTGCACGCTGTCACCATTGCTGTAAGTTCTTATGAGCAAGTACCCAGGAGCCTGTAAGACTAGGTTTCCTTATGGACATCCACTCATCTTGGCTTTTAAAATATTCCCACCTTTTCTTCTGCAATGGTCCCTGAGTACTGGATGCGTGAGCTTTAATATCCACTTCTGTAATCTCTAGCTCTGTGCACATTGGCAAGTTCTGACTTGTGTACCTTGTCCTCTGTTCCATAAGAAAGCTTCAAGTTGAGACTAGAGAGATGAATTATTATTCTCTCTGTCACCTGTTTTTCTGTTCCACTAGGAAGACTTAGGTGTAGACGTTCCATTACAGACATGTCACTAAAGTCAAGCCATCTCACAGACACATATTTAATGTGTGTAACCAGCTGTGGAACTGTGCACTAGTCTCCCTCTTTTTCAAAATAATCTTTTTTTTTTTGGTCTTTTTGAGACAGGGTCTCCCTGTAGCCCCTCAAAAATAATCTTTAATGAGTGATGACTGCTATACTTCTCTATAACTATAAAGATCCATATTTAGATTATAGTAAGAAATTACTTTCATCTAGGGATGTGACAGACATAAGGGTTTTTTCTAGGAGCTATGACCTTGCAATCAAGTGTATTTAGCTATGTTTTCAGTGCCACACATGAATTCTCTCTCATTCAGCTTGCTTTAAGTCTAATTAGATAGCTGGTGATTGCTCCTTAAATAAAAGTGGCATGACTGTACCTCAGTGGGTTGCTGTGTCCATCGCTGTTGTGGTTATTAGGCTTTAAAGCTGGAGTTGAATCACTGATTGATTTTCTCCCTACTATCTTGCATACTGTTCTCCAAAATTATGAGAACTGGTTTTCAGGGAGGAGGCTTCCAGATGAATCCCAACTCCTATGTCCAAAGTACGCCCTGTCTTCAGCAATAGAGTCTTACCTTCAAATTCTGTGAGATATCAAGGGCTGAGGCAATTGCCTATTTTATTTGGGGATTCTCCTGTATTACCTTGGCCAACAAATCAAAGGGAGGTTTCTACTGTCTGGCACTGTGTTTCTTCTTATATATCCTTCAGCTATACAAATGCACTCATATATTTTATGTGTATTTTTCAGTAAGCTTTTGTTTATTTATTATTTATTTATTTATTTATTTATTTATTTATTTATTACTTTTTAATGTGTCTTAATGTACTCATCTGCCACTTGGGTGTTGGGGATCGAACCTGAGTCCTCTGCAAGAGCAGGTGGTGCTTTTAACCGCTAGGCCATATCTCCAGCCCTCAATATACTTTTGAACTAATACATTTGTATCTCCTTGTTCTCCACCTCTCTCATCCCTATCCCTGCACAAATCTTCCTCAACCCTCCCCAGTTAAAGTACTCCCAGTTTTTTTTTTCAGTTCCCCTTGAATTACCTGTATCTTATTGAACCCCCCCATTTTGAGCAACTTCTTCCCCTCTACCACTGTGATTCTGTGAATATTCTTCCTTTCTCCTGTCCCTGTTAAATACCACTATTTTTCCCTTTCACCATTTGGTAACATTTATCTTCTTCTATCTCCCTTTTTGGGAAATATCTTTTCTTTCACCTCAATATTCTCTAAACTGTTGCCAGTTGTGACTTTCTGGATTACTCACTATCTGATTAAAATATATTGCATGAAATTCACAAAAAATCAATAACAATAAATAAAAAATAAAAAGGTGAATGGTGTCTAAGGCATATTCTCAAGATTGCTCTTTATTCCCAAGACCTTTGCCACATGTGCAAGTGCATGCAAACATTTGTGGCTATCCAAGTACAGTGTACCCATATGGAAACATGCACAGAGTGAAATTATATTTTGTTTAAATATATGATTTAATATTAGCTTCATTTTAATTGCTAACAGTTATTGAATTTTTGCTTTTGAATGTTGTCAGACTATATAGTATTAACATATTACTAAAGAATTTTATTAAAACAGGCTATGTTTGGAGACAGTCTCCAAAAACACTGCATTGTATACTGTATTTGCATTGTATACTGTATTGACTTTTAAAATTCTTTTTATAATTCAGATATTAATCCTATATTCATCATGTAGCTGATGAACATGGTGTCCCACTATGTAGGCCTCATTTCCATCCAATATTTTTTTGTTTTTGCTAAAAATTTTGTTTCATAAAATCTAAATTTTTGTTGTTAATTAACTGCTTTTTGATTGTGGCAGTTACTTCTGAGAGAAAATATTTGGTCTTTGCAAAATTCCTTGAGAAACAAGATGCTCTGAAGGGACATGAAGCATTCAATCATCCTTCAGCGAAGCTTGTAGTTATAGCAAGTATGTGACTCAGAAGTGTCAAGAAGTCCCACATTTACTAGGGATCTCCCTCCATAGGCTTATATAATCAATAAGGACTTCTAAGAAACACTCTCAAATTATCCCAGTAGACTGGAAGAGGCTCAGAGAAACTGCACTGCCTGGAAAAACACTCTCCTACCAGTAGTACTGCCCACAAGTTACACAGTGTGCTTCAGATTTTCACCTTTCAAGAACCATCATCAGTGATGTCAATTTTTGTGTCATTAATGGTCCTGTAAGTAATCTCTTCATCACATTCCTTTAAGTGGCCCCAATAGATAGTATTGGTTCACTGAGTTGAACTTTAGTGTTATCCTTACTTTGGTCAGTTGTTGTTTCCCTCTCTAGACTAAGTAGACATTTGGACATGTCTTCCCAGTACAGTGACCCACTGCATGTTTAAATACTTACTCTTGTATCCACAGATTAATGCAGTTCTCTGCCCTCATGATAGAAACTTCATACTGCTATGGATGGTGGTTAACCAAAGATTCACAACAAGTCACAAGGTAGAGAATGAGCCACTATGCAGAGCTGAGACCCAACTGATACATTTATCTCTCTCTTCTTACAAGGCAAAAGAAGATGTGCAAATGTGGAGACAGAAAGACAGTTAAGAGCCCGAGATCAGAAAGCACTACTACAAATAGTATCTTCTGTATATGAGGGGGTCTTATATTAATGAAATCACAATAGCTGTAGCTGTTTGTGCATGAACTTCATAAGACCACGGCTGTCAAGATTCCAGTGTGGGTGGGCAAAGAGCTCACCAGCAACCTCTACTCCCTGAAGAGTTTCTGGCAGTTGATGGTCATTGGAGGAAAAGAAACTGTTTTACTTAGATGTATGGTGTTTCTTTTTTTATTTTTATTTATTTATTTTTTTATTGATGCTTTGTGTATTTCATACATCATTTTCCAATTCAGTCCAGGCATATTTCCCTTTCCCTTCCCCCAGTCCCACCCCACCCCATCCCAGATCATGCATTCTGCCATTACTGTCCTGCATCTTTCTCTCAGTTTTTTTCCATTTTTTAGCAATAGGTGATAATTTATGAGTACAAGCATCCTTCATGTAAAACCAATTTGCAAGTAGTTGTGCCTAAACCTACACAGCCCCTTGGTTCCACCATCCAGCGGGGGGGGGGCTTGTATGTTCAATCAAGTTGATCAAATGAGTTTCCAGGCTATATTGCTGTAGGTTCACCTTTCACCCCAATCACAGCCCTTACATTCTACCACGCCCTCTCTTCCTCAGATTGTACAGATGGTCTCTGGAATACCAAAGAGTGTTACCAAAGGCCACTATACCAATAAAGCAAATATGGGTCTCCTAGAGTCAAGCAAGACTCCTCCATCAGCACCAGCTACACCTCACCTTCCTGGAAATACTGTGCAGCAGAGGCAGCCATATGCCTGTATATCCCAAATCTAATTGGCTATTGGCTCTCTCCTTGGAGGAATAACCCATGGCTGATGCCATAAGCTTGCACCCTCTAATGGTCAGGAGATGTTATAAGCCACAGTAAGACCCTGTCATATTCAACAGGAAAAAATGTAATTCATGGATTAACATACCATCCAAACATTCGTGTGGTGTTTCTTATGTTGGTAATGCTTTAGTGGAAAGACTTACACCTATGTGCAGATATTAGTAGTTCTAACTAGACTCAGTTGGTTATAAAGAACTAATGAATATGAAGTTGAGAAAGAACCTTGGGTAATTTGTTAGAAGTTTGGTGGGTAGATAGGATCAAAATACAGTTTATCTACCTGTATGAAATTCTCAATGAATAGATAAATTAAAAAAATATTAAGATGTTCATCTGATAAATAAAAAAAAAAACATTAAGATGTTCTTAAACAGCTTGTTACTGGCAGAAAAACAGACCTGTTGACCAATGGAACAAAACTGAAGATCCAAACTGGAACACATACCGTTTCAGCCACCTCATATTTGACAAGGGGGCCAAGAAGACACAATGGAGGAAAGACAGCATCTTCAGCAAGTGGTGTTGGCAAAACTGGATCACCGCTTGTAGAAAAGAGTTAAACCTCTACCTCTTGCCCTGTACAAAAGTCAACTCCAGATGGATCAAAGACCTCAAGATGAAACCCCAAACTCTGAAGGTGATAGAAGAAAAAGTTGGCACCAGCCTACAAGACATAGGCCTAGGAAAAGACTTCTTAAATCAGACAGCAGCTGCTCAAGAAATAAGATTGACAATTGAAGTTGGACTGCATTAAACTCAAAATATTCTGTACATCAAAAACAACAATCAAGTAAGGGAAGAGAAAAATCCACAGAGTGGGAGGAAACCTTCATGGCAAATACATCTGACAAAGCATTGATTTCCAGAATATATAAACTACTCAAAAAACAAAGAAGAAATAAAACAAATGACTCCCTCAAAAGATGGAGCAAAGAGCTGAACAGAGACTTCACAAGTGAGGAGGAATTAGAGATGGCTGAGAAACATCTTAAAAAGTGTTCAATGTCACTAATAATTAAGGAAATGCAAATTAAAAAACTTTAAGATATCATCTCACTCTGATAAGACTGGTTAAGATCAAGAAAACAAATGATACCAAATGCTGGAGATGTTGTGGGGAAATGGGAACTTTCATCCACTTCTGGTGGGACTGTAAACTCATACAGCCACTATTGAAAACAGTGTGGAGAACCCTTGGAAGACTCAAAATGAGCTTACCACCTGACCCAGTCATACCACTTCTGTGTATATACCCACAAGATTTAATTTACCACAGAGATACATGCACAGCCATGTTTATTGCAGCTCTCTTCACAACAGCAAAGAGCTGGAACCAACCCAAATGCTCCTCAACTGACTAGTGGATAGAGAAAATGTGGTAAATCTACACATTTTCTATGCAGCAGTAAGGAAAGATGATATCATGAATTTTACAGGTAAATGAATGGAGCTAGAAGTTATCATCTTAAGTGAAGTAACACAGTCCCAGAAAAACAAATGACAGATGGTATCCCTCATCTGTGGATGCTAGCACCAATTACCTAGATCTAAGGCGAACTGAGCAACGTTAATATGATCTGAAAACAACTGTATTCTTATATTGTGAATGCCTTAACACGTTCTAGAAGGAAGCTACCATTTAGCTTCATAGTTAGGAAGTTTTGGTATATGCATGAAGGATATGTATGTATATTTTAGAGTAATATAAGATAAAAGGAATTCAGAAAAAAAAAACTAGTTTGTCATGACAGTATGTCTAAACACAGTATTTCTTTTATGGGAGTGTTTCTTAGTATTTCTTATACAGGCTGCTTGAGCTTTTGCCCAAGCATTCTCTAAAATATTATAAAGGAGTTAAAAGTATCAGGCTGGTGTAACTTAGCCTTTCTGGATGCTTAACGACCAGAGTTAATGCTCATACCAATCTGGCCGAGGTTCTTAAGGGTTAACTTTGTTCCTTGCCCTCAGAGGTCAACTAAGTCCTAGGGGATTATGCATGGGGTTATCTCTTGAAATGTCCTGCAAATGTGAGTCACCAGTCTTATTGTGCAGGGAGGTGCTGGATATCCACTAATGGGACTTCAGCCAGTGTCTAGTCTATAAAGAGGAAATTCTGCTCATGCTTCAAAAAGGGAAGCCTGGTCTAGCAAGACCAGAATTTGTCCTCCAGTGGATGGAACTGGTGATTGAAAAGCCAAAAGTATTTTTAAAAAAGGGCTGGAGAGATGGCCTAGTGGTTAAGAGTGCTGACAGCTCTTGCAGAGGACCCTGGTTCAATTTCCAGCACCCACATGGGGGCTGAGAACCATCTTTAACTTCAGTTCCAGGAGATTCTGACACCCTCTTCTGACCTCCTCAGCAATGCATGACATGGGTGCACAAACCTACATGCATACAGTACTTTCATACACATAAAAATAAATAAAAAATTTAAAAAGCCCAAAGGAGCCCCCCCCCAAAAAAAAACAACCTGAATGACCCTTGAGGACCAGGTCCTCAACTGACCTTGAGAAAACAAAAACCTTGGTTAATATGGGCTAACTGCGTGGCCTTAAACATTCAATAGGAAAGCGTAACTAGAAATAAATAAATAAATAAATAAATAAATAAATAAATAAATAGGAAGGCCTGAGAAATTGTACTTCAGGTATAAAACTTGAGATCTTAGTAACAAAGCAAAAGAGCACCATTGTTTTGCCTGTCTTACTGGCAAGTGCAGCTACCCTGTGGCTGCCACTGCTTTTGCCATTCTTCAAAGACGTGAGAAGACACAGCTTTTCAACCTTCCAATATGGACTGAAGACTCATGTCTCTCCAAGAATACTCCAAACCTTCAGTGCCAGTTGGGGACTGCTGAGACATGCAACTTGTGGACTGAGCTACTACTGGGGTTTTCATTTCTTCAGAGTATAGCCTGCCATTGTTAGACTACCCTGGATGTATCATGGAGACCAGTACAGAAAGATCAAGACAGAACATGGTGCTTACCTTACTGAACCTGGTTTGGTGACCATGGGAAGGGAAAACCCCTGCATGGAACAGAAGGGAGGAACTAATGATGGTTTGGATTTGCCAAGGAGGAGAATTCAAACATTACATCTTTCAGCCTAATAAAAAAGAAAAATCATAGCCTGAAGATGCTAAAACCTATGATATATGCGGCATGCATGTATACATATTTTGGAGTGATGCATATTGGAAGGAATGACAACAACAATAATAACAACAACAACAACAACAGAAAAGAATGAGTCAAAGAACTGACTGAGATGATGAAGTTCTGCTCAAAACAGTAAATTTCTGCATTGAGAATTTTGAGAGAGACTGAGAAAAAATTAAAACCATGTTTGGCAGAATACATGAGCTCCGGTGCAGTGGGGGGGGGGCAGATGGGGGGAGCACAGGTCTAGAATTGATTTGTAATTTTTAATGAAATGCACAGACCTTCCATAAAACTTTGGCTTTAAAAAAAGCATTAAGTAGATATTTTAAAAATGTAAAATTAAAAATTTTGAAAGGTAATTGATTTTACAAGCATGAGAAAAATGTCAATGTATATTATTCATGTGTCCATCTAATTGTAGAAATACTATACAGAATTTTGAGAAATGAGTTCTGTTAAATAATTGACAAGTAAATATAAATTCTAAAACAAGTTTTTGACAATTTTGTTCCTGAGATAAATGGAACACTTCATAATTTTGATTGGGTAGAAAATTTTAACTAAGATACTAACAGGAAGTTTAGTATCAATTGAAAATTATAATCCAATTTTATACTCAATCTTTAAATAGAAGAGATATTTATGGGTAATTTTAAATTGATTTAATGGAAAGGAGAGTTACAGAGGCAAATAATGAGAGGGAGAGACAAGTGTACATGAAAAGAAAAACAGAAAAAAGAAAAAGAAGAAAAAACATAATTTACTGTGCTCATGATCTGGTTATATATTTTGTCATCATAATAAATCATTTATAAGCTTAGAAACCCACAATAAAAACGAAAATTGTTATGATAAAAAGTAATATAAGTGGATGGGATGACATAAGTCTGCAATCTTAGCACATAGGGACAGTGGTGGGAAAACTGAACTCTGCTCCCTGGCAAACACATAAAACCACACAGAAAAGTGGTATGAAAATGGTGAAAGGCAAAATAACACATGCAATAGCTGTGGGATAAATAGTAATAGAAAAATTATTTGCAAGGAGTTTTAACCTGTTCAGTGGCCAGAAAATGGTTAAGAGGAAAAAAGAATCTGAGAAGAGATCCTTTATCTTCACAATTTGATTTTAAAAATACAGATAATCTGGGACTGGAGAGATGGCCTAGCGGTTAAGAGCTCCAACTGCTCTTCCAGAGGACCAGGGTTCGATCCCAGCACCCACATGGCGGCTGAGAACTATCCAAAACTCCAGTTCCAGGGGAATCTGACACCCTTTTCTGACCTCCGCGGCATTGCACGACACGGGTGCACAAACCTGCATGCAGATAGTACATTCATACACATACAAAAATAAATAAATTTTTAAAAAGTTAAAAAAATAGATAATAAAAATATATTATTTTGACAAAGATACAATTTATGATTTAAACATGTTAATGTCTATAGTATTTGAATATATAATTACAAATCTAAACAATTTATATATTGATGATGAGACAGACCTTTAATCCCAGCACTGGGGGGTAGAGGCAAGTGGATTTCTGTGAGTTCAAGGCCAGCCTGGTATACATACTGAGTTCTAGGCCAGCTGGGGCTAAAGGAGATCATGTGTCAAAAAAGAAAACCAAAACACAAAAAACAGAAACAGATTAATTTATTAAACTCTCATTTTTGAGAACCTTCAATGTACCAGTTACTGAAACATGTTCTGATGATATCTGCAGCATCTGAGTTAGGGCCTTTCCAGGACAGCTGGGACTACAGGGAGACCCTGTCTCGGAAAAAAAAAAAAAAAAAAAAAACTATTCTTTTGATGTTTAATTTTTCCCAGTTTTGCAATGAGAAATTATTATACCTGTGACAAACAAACTGGATCTACTGCAGCTAACCATCACCAGTTTAAAGCAGTCATTGTGATCAACAATGAAACACAGCCCCAAATTTCAAAGACATATTATTCCCTCTAGTTAGAATAACTGTTATTAGAAACACACTTAAAAACAAAATTAGGGGGCTGGAGAGATGGCCTAGCGGTTAAGAGCGCCGACCGCTCTTGCAGAGGACCCGGGTTCGATCCCCAGCACCCACATGGCGGCTGAGAACCGTCTGAAACTCCAACTCCAGGAGAACTCCAGCTCCAGGGGAATCCGAAGCCCACTTCTGACCTCCGCGGCATTGCACGACACGGGTGCACAGACTTGCATGCAGACAATACATTCGTACCATCAACTCCCTTAATTTGCAAGGCCAGCCTGTCATATACTGTTTCTGACTATATCAGACTCTATTTCTAGATTCTCCTGTTCTGCAATCCATTCATGAGTTACAAGCAGACGGTTTCATCACTGCAGGCTTTAATAGCATGTTTGATTATTATGTAGTGAAGTCCCTTAACTACTTTTCAGAATTTTTCTGGATATTGTTTGCCATTTATATTTTCATATGATTTACAGCCATATTTTTTCACTTCAAAAATTCAACATAGCCTAGGTAGATATCAAACTTGAGATCCTCCAGCCTTTTCGTCTCTAATAGCTGGAACTCCAGGCATGTACCACCATCCTTGGTCATTCTGATTGTGGGCTGAGAAATGTCTCAGTCAGGAAAGTGCCTATCAAACAAGCATGAGGGCTGGAGTTCTAGGCAAGATCCCCAGGACCCAGTAAGGCTCCCCAGTGGCATGTGATTGTAATCCCAACTCAGGGAGAGGGGGTCAGAAACAGAGTGAGTACCTGGAGCTTATTTTCCAGCCAGACTAGCCAAATCAGTGAACTCCAGCCACAGCTTTAGTCAAAGATCCTGTCTCAAAAAGTAAGGTGGAGGGGTTAGAAAGATGGCTCAGTGGTTAAACTTACTGCTCTTTCAGAGGACCCTGGTTTGGTTCTTAGCATCCATATGGTGGCCAACTACTGTCTGTAACTCCAGTTCCAGGGGATCAGACACACTTTTCTGACTTCCAGGGGAATTGTACACTTGTGATGCACTTACATATATACAAGCAAAACCACTCATGTATATAAAATAAAATCAAATACAAAAGAATCTAAAAAATAAATAAGGATCTGGAGGGATGGCTCAGCAGTTAAGAGTACTCCTGAGCTCTTACTGCTCTTACAGAGGACCTGAGTTCAATTCCCAGAACCCTCATGGCATCTAACAACCATCCATAACTCCAGATGGGGGGATCCAAAACCCTCTTCTGACCTCCATGGGCATTACGTGATATGAGTGGACTGAAACGCATGCAGGCAATACACTCATACACATAAAATAAAAATAAGAAAATTAATTAATAAGGTGGAAAGGAATAGAGCAAAACACCTGACATTGGTTTTTGGCCTACACACACACACACACACACACACACAGATACATGTAATACATACATGCACACACACAAAATTTAAAGAAAAGAATAAAACCAAATGCTTTTTCTAAGTATAGTATGTTGCACATGATATATGTGTGTGCATGTGTTTATGTACGTGTGTGTGTTTGTGTATGTGTACGTGTACATGTATGGGTGTGGGTGTGTGCCCAGAGCAAATAGAGATCAGATAACAACCTCCCAGAGTCTGTTCTCTTCTTGTACCACACAGGTCTGGAAGATCCCAACTGAGACAAGAAGCCCTGGCAACAGGCACCTGTACCCACTGAGCCTCCTTCCCAGGCCCTTGCTTTAATTCTTAGCCATCATTATGCCTGGGGCCTAGGAATAAAATTGGAAGCTTAGATTTCAAGTTTCTAAATGTTCAGGTTGGATTCCCTGATGGAAAGAGAGAATGTATTCTACAAAGTTGTCCTCTGAGCTCTGCACATTTGTCCCACAACATAGCATGCACAAATACACACAAGTAAAATAATAATAAATTTTAAAATGGTTAAAAGAAAAGAATCCAGGTGTGGTGGCTCAGGTCTGTAATCTCAGCAACTGGAAGGCTGAGGCAGGAGGATTACTCCAAATAGGATCAGCCTGGGATACAGAGTGAGACCATCTAAAAAAATCTAAAAATGACAGTAGGGAACACATTTATAATGATCTATTTTAGTATTATCCATGATGATTTTACTGTCTAAAATACTAGAAATTGAATTTTAGGGGTGTACAGTATTTTAGGACTTTTGATGTATAATGATAAATTACATTCCAAAAATATTACATTTGTTCTTTCATAGCATGGTGGCTCTCATGTAATTTCAACATTAGGGAAGCTGAGTCAGGAGAATTAGGAGTTCAAGGCCAGCCTGGGCTTCATAGTAAAATAAAGGTCAGTGAGCTATATGAGACCCTACTTCAAAAAAATTGTACTAAGTTTTGGATATGTGTAGGTTGTGTATGGTATTGCAAGTTCTCATTGTATTGAATAATTTACTCTAATTCCACATACAAAGGTGAGGAAGCGAGGAAAAGTGAGCATGTGGTGCCCTTATCAGTCACCACAGGCTAGAAATAAAAAGCAATGCCAGATATGGAAACCCTATTTGGAAGTTGTTGACCAGTGGGGTCCTATATACCCTCAAACAATACCAGCTATTGCCCATTACTCTTAGTTACACTCCAGAACTTGACAAGAAGACTATATTGATGAAGACAAGAGATACGTGAGTTGTAGAAGAAACGTAGAGAAAGCCTCATGTCTGCTGGTTAGGTTTCACAGTGCTGGAAGGTGCATGCTACTGCAAGAGAAAAGTAACCATCAACCTTACCCAGCTGTGAATCCTATGAACTATAATAATCATTGACATAGCAAGGTATGCTGGCTGGTGCAACAGTGACACAGATGTTACAAGAGCAAGCAACCACTTTCTGCTTGGATGTAAGCCTGCTTTAAAAAAAAAATAGAGCCAGGGGCTGGAGAAAAGCCTAGCGGTTTAAGAGTGCCTGACCACTCTATCGGAGGACCTGGGTCGATCCCCAGCACCCACATGGCGCTGAGAGTACCGTCTGTAAACCCAATTCCAGGAGCCCAGTCAACGTGGGAATCCGAGGACCCTCTCTGACTCACGCGGCCATTGCACGAACACGGGTGCACAGACTTGCATGGCAGACAGTACATCATACACATAGCAGAAATAAGATAAAATTAATTAAAAAAAAGAAGCAACACAGTCCTGGTCACTGTTATTAGGGCCAAGAATCTGTGTCCAGATAGCTCGCAGGCCTTAGGGGGATAACCCACTACTATTATTCTGCTAAATGAGTTACCTGTAAAGCAGCAGTGCGCACCACGTGATCATCATGACCCTGTTTTTTTTACTTAAATATTAAAATTAATATGGAAACTCGGCATAAGTTCCAGCTATATTCAGAGGTGATTTACCATGAAGATAAAGTTTTAGAGCATGAAATCAGGCCTTGGGAAGGGTCTGGCAAACTATCCACATGATTATATTCGTATATCCCTTGTGCAAAACTGAAATATTTTGAGGTTGCTTAGTCAGATGTGGTAGATGCCTATAACCCAGCACGTTAGGAGAGTGAAGGTGGGAGATTCAAGACTTCAACAGTGTAGTTTGAGGCTAGCTGGGTACGGAGACGCCTGTCTCCAAAAAAAAAAAAAAAAAAAAAAAAAAAAAAAAACAAAAACCCAAAAAAAAACAAAACAAAATCTCTAAAGACACTGTTTCTAAGTCCTCATTTTCGTCATTGTTCCAAGTGAGTGTAAGTGACTATTTGGAGGTATTTGGGGTAGCCAGCTAAGGTGAAAGGGATTGGAACTGCATGTAGTTAAAGTTGGTGGTATTACTTTTCCTGTTGCGGTGGATAATAATACCTTAAGATTAAAGGGAAAGGTTTTATTTTGGCTCACGCCTCCAAGTTATACTCCATCACACAGGAGCAAGATCTTGAGGCAACAGTCACACTGCATATGTATTCAGGAAGCAGAGAGCAATGGAATGCAGTCCTAGCTTCCTTTTTTTTTTTTTGGTCTTTTCAAGACAGGGTCTCCCTGCATCTGGCTGTTCTGGAACTCACTCTGTAGACCAGGCTGGCCTTGAACTCACAGAGCTCCACCTGCCTCTGCCTCCTGAGTGCTAGGATTAAAAGCATGTGCCACCATGCCTGGCTGCTTCCTATCTTGTATGCAGTCCAAGACCCAAGCCCAGGGAATGAGGCTGCCCTGCTTTGCGGAGGATCTCCCACTTCAATTAACATAATCAAAATAATCTCTCATAGACAATCCCAGAGATTCACTTCCCAGGTGAGTAACTCAATATTCACCAGTTGATACTTAATATGAGCCATCACAGGTGGGATATATTTGAGGTATCAGAGTGACTTCCGTGTGTATTCATCTATGACTATTGCCTAGTGATGGAACAGCTTTCCAAACTGATCATGCTGCCCAGGTCACTCAAATCATGACACAGAGCTGCACAGCTGAAGAATGTAATCATGATATGAATATCTCAGAGCCTTGACTCTGGAACTGCTTGGGAAGTGAAAGATGAACAGGCTTTGAAACCCAGTCTGGGACTATTCTTCAATCTTCAGATGTGGACATTTGTGAGTGGAAGACTTGCTTCTTATCAGTGCCTACTCAAAACAGTGCTCTCCTTTCAGGAACATAATCAGTAGCATAGTGTAGGCCACTGGAATGAGCTCTAGCCACTCTTTACTATTGTGATGGCATGATATGAAGACAGAATTCCTGAGTTTTATAAAGTACAAATCTGTGGCACTGCAAGAAAAAGTATGTTCATCAATGTATTGCATCATATGTTTTATTAATTGCAACTCTAAATAATCAGAAATACTTTAATCACCAATGCTAGGCTATAATACTGCACTGTGTTTCTAACTTATCCATAAGAAAATGACAATAAAAGATTTTCAACTAGTGGCAATCTGCTGAAAGATCACACAGCCAGCAAATACAGGAAAATATTATAAAGGAATGCTAGGTACTGGAGTCAAGTGTTATTTTTGCTGGCTTTTATAATATTTGTAGCATTTTTCAGCCCTTTAAATTTTGTAAGTTGTGATATCTTTCCTCATTCCAAAAAAAGTGGGTTTCATATTTTATTTTAAAATATTTTATTATTAATGTTTAAATTTTTAGATTTTATGTGTATGTGTGTAGCACCAGATATGTCCACAACTGTAAGGTGCAGCTTGACCCCCACTCTTCCCTCTTCACAACTGAAGTCTCAATTTGAACAGTCCTTTCCATTTTTTTCTGTGGCTCTTCATGTAAAAATTCTTCATGGGTAGAGATCAATGAAATGGGTTGCTGGTGAGAATTTATTCTCCTAGACATAATTCACCAACCACCATCCTTGTAAGCTCAAAACCTTCTTTGTACTGAACTTTCAAACCTAACATAGCCAGGAGTTTGTGGATTTATAAACTGAGTTGGTTGTTGCTTAGACAGCTTTTGTGATTTTTTGGCTATGCTGGTGTCAGTTTTGTCCAGCATCATCGTGCCTGTGGAAAGCCACAGGAGGGACTTAGTTCAAGGTTGTGGCAAAAAAGGGAAAGGAAGACCAACCTTAACCTTGAGCCCTCTCCCTAGCCAAGGCATCTCTGAAATTCACACATCCTGCTTGGCTCATACCTTCTTTTTTTCCAGGATACTGACTGAGCATTTAAAGAGCTCAATCACTTCCCACTGAGGGTGATCTTGGAGCCCTCAAAGCCAGAACTGGCCCTCTTTGCCCCAAGTCTACCAGGGTCTCTGAGTCCTTAAGATTGTGCTATTTTTCAGTATCATGGTTCATAGGACCATGCTCAGTTCCTAGCTGGGAAAATGAGACCACCATATCAACAAAACAGCTGCTGACAGTTCATTGGCATGAATGTGGCAGTAGATGCCTCTCAGTTCTCCAGGCCCAACAAAACCAGTGTTTTAGAGTCTCTGCCAAGTATTTTGGACAGAGCAATCTCTACCAACCCAGATGCACCATGAATGTTCTCTCCTTTGTTAATGGACTCCAGCTGAAATGATGGAGAGAACAGAGGTCTGTGTAAGGTCCTGCATGGGGGATGGCCACAGGGGTACTACCTCTATCACACTGCAGAGATTCTCTGAACAGGAAGATGATACAATGTGAACTGAGATGGTCAACATTTTAAAAAATTTTCATCCTGATGTTATGTGCCATGGTCAACAGTTCCTGTTTCAGGACACATGTTGATTTTGGTCTTGTCATAATGACAGGTACTTCCTGCCCAGGGTGGCCACTGGAATCAGAGGTGATGCACTGGAAACTTGATGCTGCTATAGGATTTCATGTTTTCTTTGGTTGTTCTCTATCCCCTTATTAAAATCAGCACATGTGTCCATTTATAGTTATGCCCCACCTGTTTCCAGAATGGGGCCAAGGCAGCAGGCTAATCTCTCCCTACACACACCCAGATTCTTCTGACAGTTACTGAGTCAGGTGGGGCTCTTCCCAGGGCACTGACAAGATTTAGTTAGCAGGAGTGGATGAGGGATGACCTTGCACTGTCTCTGAAGGCAGAACTGCCATGGTGTGCTTTGGCAGAGTTCAGTAAAGAAAGACAGAGGCTGACATTAGAGCCCCTTGTTCCTGCCCCCCTCCCATCCTCTGACTGTGGACCTCCAGCAGTGGCATCTTCTATTTCCTGTGTGTGAGAATTTATCCCTGGGATGCTAGTACAGCAGAGGAGTTGACCTTGGGGTCAGAATGCCTGGACTGAACCCTGGATCTGGCATTTACTATGTTTGTTATGAACCTGGCCAAGATCCAAGCTATGGAACCTTTATGTGCCTTAGTTTCCTGATATGTAGAGTGGAAATTATATTACATGTTTTGTAAAGTGGTTATCAAAAGAAAATAATAAAAATGCTTATTCTTAGTGCCTTGGCAATGCATTCCAAAACCATAGTAAGCTATTTGACCTGTTCATGAGACCACTATAAAAGACTGAGCAGACCAAGTACTGTTCATGTGAGGACCTGTAGGTAGAGGGAGGTCACCTATGGCTGCATTGTCTTAAATTTCCTGCCTATCATTCACACCTGACCATGCCCCCTAGGTGAGAAAGGCATGTGACACACCTTGTGAGACAAACTAGTGATACAGAGCTTGTGATATTTACAGAATGTAATGCAGGGGATCTGGGAGTGGGCCCTGAGAGATGACATCATTCTGTCTATATAAAGGATGGGCTGTATAAAATAAATTGAATCTCCATTACCACCTGATGAGGTTCCCAGATTCATTATTTCCACATGTGTGTAAGTTTAAGCCCATTAGGTTGTGTTTGAGTGTTAAGTACTAGCAGAATTGGCTGGAAAGAAGTCTTTCTGTCGTACTACCAACCTGGGGAGAGAGTATTAAGTTGCCACTAGGAGTTTTTACTGGAAAAAGGCTGCAGGAGGCCACTAGTCTGAGGTTTCTGTCTGGGGTGTTGCCAGTCCCTGGCAGGTGAAATTAATTCGGCCATAACAGGGTGGTGGCTGACCCCCAAGGCCAAGGGTCTGTGCCAGCTATAATAGCCACCCAGACTGGCCTGTAAACTTTCCCACAGTCAGCTGGCAGTCCACACTTTTCACCAGCAACCATGAGAAGCTGCTGGCTGCTCCTCCCTCTTTTCCCTTTATCAGGACCTGCCTGCATTTATCATAGAAGGAGAGTGCTGCCGAGTGTGGTGGTGTACACCTTTAATCCTAGCACTTGGGAGGCAGAGGCAGGCAGATCTTTGTGAGTTCAAGGCCAGCCTGGTCTACAGAGTGAGTTCCAGGACAGCTGGGGCTACAGGGAAACCCTGTCTCAAAAAGACCAAAAAAAAAAAAAAAAAAGAGAGTGCTAACTACAAGGACAAACTGGAACTCTTATACATTGTTAATGGTAATGTGAATATGTACAAAGCAGGTGGCAGTTTCTTGTAACTTAAAAAGTGTGCATCAAAAGCATAAATTTAAAAAAAAGCATAAATTAGCCAGGGAGTTGGTGCATACATTTAATCCCAGCACTTGGAAGGGAGAGGCAGGCAGATCTGAGTTCAGACCAGCCTGGTCTACATAGAGAGTTCCAGGCCAGATGAGGTTACAGGGAGACACTGTCTCAAAATGACCCCCCCCCCAAAAAAAAGCATAAATCAGAGGACACACAAATCTGTACAAAAAAGAAATGGATATTGACTTCATGGCCAAGTATCATTACTACTGGGCATTTACCCAAGAGAAAAATAGTCATATGATCACATGAAGGCTTACAAATGAGTGCTCATAGTACTGTCATGTGTAATGGTTAAAATGGTCAACCATTCAAATGGACCGTTGGCAGGTATGGCGGTTAGTTTTAGTTGTTAACTTGTCACAATCAAGTTTGGCTTTGAAAGAGTCTCAATGAGAACATGCCTATGGGGAATTGTCTTGATTATGTTAATTCAGGTAGAAATACCCACCCTAGCAGTGGGCAGCACCATTCCCTGGCCTTGAATCCTGGCCTGTAGGGCGTGGTGGTGCACACCTTTAATCCTACCACTCAGGAGGCAGAGGCAGGTGGATCTTTGTGAGTTCAAGTCCAGCCTGGTCTACAGAGTTCCAGGACAGCTGGGGCTACAGGGAGACCCTGTCTCAAAAAGACCCAAAAAAAAAAAAAAAAAAAAAAAGTGAACTGAGCACAAGCATGCACACATTCATCATCTCTCTGCTCTTGACTGTGATTGTGACAAGCTACTTCAAGCTCCTACTGCCTTGACTTCTGTGTAACAATGGACTGTAACCTAGAATCACGAGCTAAAATAAACCTTTTCTCCCCTGACAAAAGTCTCTTTTGTCAGGGTATTTTATCACAGCAACAGAAACAAACCTAGGACATAAGTGAATGGATAAACAAAAATGTGGTATGTACCTATAGTAGAATAGTACTAAGCAACAAAAAGAATGAATTTTACCAGTACTTGCAATAACATGAATGAATCTCAAAAACTTTAGGATGAGAAAAGAAAGTACCATGAGAGTGTGCATTTTATTCAATTTGCATAAAACACTACGGAAGACAAATCTAATGTAGAATGACAGAAAGCTGATGGGTTTCTTAGGTGGAGAAAAATTGACTGAGAATGGTCACAAGAGAAATTTCTAGGCTGATGGAAATCATCTTGATTATGGTGGCAGTTACTTAGTACATACAGTATTGAAAATCAATAAACTATACAATTGAAACTGTATAAACTGTTCTAAGCAGGGTCTGGTGTAACCTAAGCTAACCTCAAACTTTCTTATGTAGCTTTTCTAGATTGCTTCTCTGTTGCTGTGATAAAACAAATACTGACAAAGATGGTACAATCCATCTTTGAGGGAAGTAGGAGAGGAACTCAAGGCAGGAACTTGGGGATAGAAACTGAAACAGAGACCCTAGAGAAATGCTGCTTACTCTTCTGACCTGCTCAGCCACCCTTGCTATACAGCCCAGGCCCACCTTCCCAGGGACAGCACTGCCCACAGTGGACTGGACCCTCCTATATCAACCAACAATCAAGGTACTCCTTGTAATCCCACAGATAATGGCAGAAAATGTTTTATTGAGCTTGAAGGGCTTAAGAACCAATAATCAAGGTGCATGTGTGGGGGTGTCTTGAGCTTTTGTTTATTAGGCATCAGATTCAGTGAAAATCCAACAAACAACAAGACTATATATCATTTGTGACCATACATATAAAAAATAAACATAAGGCTGGGGAAGATAGCACATGCCTTCGAGCCCAGCACTTGGGATGCAGAGACAGATGGATCTCTGAGTTCAAGGCCAGCCTGGTCTACATAGGGAGTTCCAGGCCAACTAGGGATACAGGGAGACCCTGTCTCAAAAAAACAAAAAGGTTTCCTGTAACATACACATAGAATGAGGTTATTTATCAATCAGCTGATGAAAGTGTGAGCAGAGGCTCATGGGTACCAACCTCTGTTTTCCCAGGATCAAAGGTTCATTATTCGTTGATTCTGTTCTATACTGACTTCATAGAACATGAGCACTGGGACTAAGGAAAAGGATTATACTTTGTTCACTTACTGTGTTTGGTGTCTGTCTCTTGCACTAGAATGCGATCATAAAGATAGAAACTTGGCTCTATGGTTCATTCGTTGGTGGGTTCCTGCTCCTTAAAACACTCCTGAGTGGGAGCTGCTCAGGAAGCCACGACCCAAAGGCCTGGGGTCCAGCACCCTGGCGAAACACCACACATCTCCTATGTGATTGCTGTGGGCAGAGTTACCCAGCCAGCAGTGGGAAGCACAGGGACCAAGTGTGCAGGCCAAGGGAGTACCCCCCCACCCCAAGCTGTGGTGCGAGTGTCCCAGTGGGAATAGTGATAGTGATTCCAGGGCACAAGAAAGTAGAAGAGACAGCAAACCTACCACAACTCCAGTCCCAGAACACTAGGCTTCACAGCTAACCTAGAGGAACTGGCTGGGGGGAAGCAAAGTGAGTGCAGGGCTCAGTGGTTACCTATCCAATTTCTGGAGAACTTTCAGAACAGAAAGGGAAGAGTTAGATGAACCTTCCAATATATAACCAAAAGTGAAAACATAAAACCTAGACCAGCCAGCCCTCCATCAACAAGGAGAAGACAAAAGAAAGCACCTGAAGGAAACAAGCAAAGTAAGCCTCCAAAGCAGCAAAGAAACATTTGAGATTCAAATCAGAATACAAACAACAAAACAAAACCACATGCCAAAAACACAATAAAAAACACAGGAAAAACACATAATAAATCTGCATAAAACTCTACCAGTCCTATAAAAGATTCCTACAATGACATCTCCCTGGAAGTAACCCAAGACACAGATCTTAGAAAAGCAATCATAAACATACTCAAAGAAATCAAGGAATATAAAGAACAAATAAAAAAATAAAGGGAGAGAATGACAACTTAGGAAGGAACTAGAGGGAAAGAATGACAAACTCAGGAAGGAACTAGAGGGAGAGAATGACAAACTCAAGAAGGACCTAAGGGAGAGAATGACAAACTATAGAAGGAAGTGGAAAAACTGAAAAGATATCAGGTTGAAATGAAAAAGGAAACGGACCAGTGAAGAAAGGAGCTACAAGAAGAGAATGACAAGCTCCAAAAGGAAGTGGAAATACTAAAGAAATCACAGGATGAAATGAAAAAGGAAATTGAACATTCATCCAATCAACAGGAATTAATGGGAGAAAGCCTCAGGAACAGATTGGATGAAAGAGAAAATAGAATATCAACACTGGAAGATAAAGTGAAAGAACTAGAATGCCCAAGAAAACAATATGAAAAAATTTAAAACCACAAGAGTGAAACAATCAGGAAATGTGGGACACTATGAAAAGACCAAACCAGAGATAGAGAAAGAAGAATCCCAAGACAACAGTATTGATCAAATCTTCAAAAGAATAATAGAAAAAAACCACAAAATAATAATAGAAGAAAATTTCCCCAAACTGAAAAAAAGACAAACCCATACTAATAGAAGAATCACATACAACACCAAATAGACAAGAACAGAAAAGAAACTCCCCATGCCATATCACAGTTAAAATGCTAGACACCCAAAACAATGACAAAATACTGAAATCCACAAGAGAAAAGCAACTAGTTACATATAAAGGGAAACCCATCAGAAATTAAAGCTGACTTTTCAGTGCAAACTATGAAAGCAAGATGAACATGGACCAAAGTATTCCCAGTACCAAACGACTATAGATGCCAACCCAGATTACTATACACAGCTTCTGCCCAAATCCCCTTTAGCTTTGTGTGTGTGTGTGTGTGTGTGTGTGTACATACTCATGCACACATGTATGGAAGTATGAGTGTCAACTGTGGATGTTCCTCAAGTACCATTCACCATTTTTTGATGGTGAAAAAATTATGTATTTAGAATTACTTAACTGGATTACTTAGATGATCCCAATTTTGTTGGCAACATCCAAAGCATTGTAACCAGAAGCCAGTCAAACATAGGCCTTCTTTCCATCGTGCTTGATCAGTGTGCTGACTTTGGCCACATTAATGTCATAGAGTTTCTTCACAGCCTGTTAGATCTGGTGCTTGTTGCACAATGAACACATATATGCTGCTGTCTTCTGTCTTCACAGCCGACTCAGTCACTGGGAGAACTTGATGATGGCATCAAGTTGGGGTCAAGCTTGTTTATCCTGTGGGCACTATTCTGGGTCTTTGGGCCACTAGATGGTGAGTGATGTGCAGATCTTCTCTGTGTGGCTTTGGACATCTTTCAGCACTGCTTTCTTGGCTTTCCATGCCTTTGATTTGGCTTTGGCTTTGGGAAAGGCAGGAGCTTCATTCTTCACTTTCAGCACTATCTTAGTGAAAAGGATTCACCATTTTTTTTTGAGACAGGATCTCTCACTAGCCTGGAACTCACTAATTAGGCTGATTTGGCTGGCCAGAGAACTCTAAAGATTCACCTGTCTCTGCCTCCCCAATCTGGAGTTATAATCATGAACCACCATTTTTTTTTTTATGTACCACCATTTTCACATGGGTTCTGGAGATCAAATTCAGGTCCTAGTGCTTGCAAGGCAAGCCCTTTACCAACTGAGCTTTCTCCCCAGCCCTCTCTTTAGCTTTCTGATATCATTCAAGAGTGTCTGCTGTCTTGATGGTGACCCTCTAAAATTCATTATTATTCCATAAAGTCTAGCTAGACACACATCTGAACAAAGCTCAGAGTGATCCTCCCTTCCAAGAGACCAAGGAGTTTATTAGATTTTTTTTATCAAATCTAGACCTGTGTCCCCCCATTCCCCCACCCCACCAGAGCTCATGTATTCTGCCAAACATGCTTTTCATCTCTTTCTCATCTTTCTCAATATTCTCCACGTGGAAGTTGACTGTTTTGAGCAGAAGTTCACTGTTTCAGTCAGTTCTTCGATGCAGTCCTTTCTGTTGTTGTTATTTCCAATATGCATCACTCCCAACTGCTTTGGACAAAAGCTCAAGGGGCTGTGCACAAGAAATACAACCAGGTAATTGTTGCTAGCATCCACAGATGAGGGATACCATTCGTCATTCGTTTTTCTGGGACTGTGTTACTTCACTCAGCATGATGTCCTCTAGCTCCAGCCATTTTCCTGCAAAGCTCATGATGTCATCTTTCTTTACTGCTGCATAGAACTCCATTGTGTAGATGTACCACATTTTCTCTATCCACTCATCAGTTGAGGGGCATTTGGGTTGGTTCCAGCTCTTTGCTATTGTGAAGAGAGCTGAAATAAACATGGCCACACATGTATCTCTTGCGGTGGGGTGAGTCTTTAGGGTACATGCCTAGGAATGGTATGGCTGGGTGGGGTGGCAAGTTCATTCCAAGTCTTCCAAGGGTTCTCCACACTGTTTTCCATAGTGGCTGTACAAGTTTACATTCCCACCAGCAGTGGATGAGTGTTCCCCTTTCCCCACAACCTCTCCAGCACTTGGTATCATTTGTTTTCTTGATCCTAGCCAGTCTTATTGGAGTAAGATGATATCTTAAAGTGGTTTTCATTTGCATTTCCTTAATGATTAGTGATGTTGAACACTTCTTAAGGTGTTTCTCAGCCATCTCTAATTCCTTACTTGTGAAGTCTCTGTTCAACTCTTTGCTCCATCTATTGAGTGGGACATTTGTTTTCTTTCTTCTTTGTTTTTTGAGTAGTTTATATATTCTGGAAATCAATGCTTTGTTAGATGTTTCTGTGGTGAAGGTTTCCTCCCACTCTGTGGGATTTCCCTTCACTTCCTTGATTGTTTCTTTTGATGTACAGAAGCTTTTGAGTTTAATGAGATCCCATTTGTCAATAGTCTACCTTAATTCTTGCACATCTGCTGTCTGATTTAGGAAGTCTTTTCCTACGCCTATGTCTTGTAGTCTGCTGCCAACTTTTTCTTCTATTGCCTTCAGAGTTTGGGGTTTCACGTTGAGGTCTTTGATCCATCTGGAGTTGACTTTTGTACAGGGTGAGAGGTAGAGGTTTAATTTCATTCTTCTACAAATGGTGATCCAGTTTTGCCAACACCACTTGCTGAAGATGCTGTCTTTTCTCCATTGTGTCTTCTTGGCCCCCTTGTCAAATATAAGATGGCTGAAATTGTATGTGCTCAGATTTGGATCTTCGGTTTTGTTCCATTGGTCAACAGGTCTGTTTTTGTGCCATTACCAGGCTGTTTTTATGACTATAGCCCTGTAGTATAGTTTGAAGTCTGGTAGCTTATTAGATTTTTGAGTAGTGTCCCACTAAGCTGGGAAGGAAGTTCACACTTCCCTGTAATGCCATTGTTCCAGTAGACCTGACTTAGAAGTCCAGAAAAACAAATAGTTTTCCCTCCAAACATGAGAACTGTGTTAATTGTACATGCCAAGAATCTCCAGATCAGAGGAAACCTAGTTCATGCCCCAGCTTTCAAGAAACAAAACCTTGACTTAGGGCCAGTGAAGTGGCTCAGCCAGTAAAGGAATGTGCTGTCAAGTCTGACGACCTGAGTTTGATCCCTGGAACCAGCCTGGTAGAAGGAAAGAACTGACTTGTTCTCAGACTCATATTATTCCAAGAAAGAAAGGTCTAAGAAAAATTAATATTAACAATAATCTGTAGATTTTGGAAACTGTCCACAAAGCTGTAAGTACAAGGTTGCACAAGATAAAATAAAATTAATCAAAGTGGCACCAGGCACACCAAGGATCAAGAGGGAAGACACAAAGGAAATCTTCCTAAATTTCAGCCCCTTCACTGCCACTGCCACAATAAATAGGACATTATTTTGTTATTTTCTTAAAATAGTACTTTAAGCCTGAGAATGTAGCTTAATAGTAGAGGACTTGCCTAGCATGTAAGAGGCCCTGGGAATGGTGGAGAGTAGGATGGAGAGTGAGGTCTTGGACAAAGCCTTATGAAGTAACTATAAGGAAAGAACAAAAGAGTGCCCGAGGGTGACCTCTGTCTCATTATACTCAGAAACATACACACCTGGGTGGAGATTTGAGATCTTAATGAGATACACATACATGAAGCTGTATGGAGAACCATATGTAACAGCTAGTGCATACTCAGAAAAGCCCACACAATGCAAATGAAGTTAAAAGTCTGAGCAGGGGTAACATAAAAGCCCTGACTCTGCACAGCAGGGCTACTGAGCTGGCACTAGAGCACTTCCTTTACAGCCTTTCCTAATAAATTCTCTCTCTTTGATTGCTACTATATGTGTATCTGTCAAATTCTTCTTTCCAGTATACAAGAACCTGGAACGTCTCCTGGGGTGCCCTCATCATTTAAAAAATCAAATATCTTATTAGTAAACCACCAAAATATAAATAATCAGGGGTCAGGATGTTGCTGGTAGAGTGCTTTCCTAGCATGCACAATGCCCTGACTTTCATTTCCAGCACCACATAAAACTAGACCTGGTAGCACATGCTTGTAATTCCCTTTCTTGGGCGGCAGAGATAAGAACATCAGGAGCTCAGGGCATACTCTTCTACATATTGAGCCCAAGGCCAACTTGGACTATATGATTCCCTGACTCAAAAAAATTCATAATACATAAAATTTATAAAACGAATGTATTTTCCATCTAACATACAAATTTTATTATATGTATTACATTTAAATATGTAAATATGTTGTATAGTAGATCAACATCCAATTTATGCATATATGTCTTACATACTATTATATGTATGGTTATATTGCCTCTTTATGTACTTTTCATTCAATAACCAGGTGTTATTTCAACAATACAATCTTTAGTTTGTATGCAAATATACTGTAGTTTTTTGTTTGTTTGTTTTTTGTTTTTTTTGTTTTTGTCTTTTTGAGACAGGGTCTCCCTGTGGCCCCAGCTGTCCTGGAACTCGCTCTGTAGACCAGCCTGGCCTTGAACTCACAACGATCCGCCTGCCTCTGCCTCCCAAGTGCTAGGATTAAAGATGTGTGCCACCACACCCGGCTTGAGAGATGGCCTAGCGGTTAAGAGCACCAACTGCTCTTGTAGAGGACCCGGGTTCGATCCCCAGCACCCACATGGCGGCCAAGAACCGTCTGAGACTCCAATTCCAGGAGAACTCCAGCTCCAGGGGAATCCGAGACCCTCTTCTGACCTCCGCGGCATTGCACGACATGGGTGCACAGACTTGCATGCAGACAGTACATTCGTACACATACATAAATAAATAAAATTAATAAAAAAAAATTTAAAACAAGAACTCACACTGAAGCTGATGTTGACCTAGCATTCACTATGTCGTGCAAGCTGGCCACAAACTCATAGCAATCCTTCTGCCTTGGCCTCCTGAGTGCTGGTATTATAGCACTCAGCTTTGTTATATTTTAGTTGATTTAGTTAAAATGATAACTTCACAAAAAAAAAAAAAAAAAAAAAAAAAGACCGGTGTGGCACACTGCCTTTAAATCCTAGCCCTTGGAAGGCAGGGCAGGCGGATCGTTTGTGAGTTTCAAGGCAAGCGCGAAGTTCTCAAGAGCGAGGTTCCAGGACAGGCTCATGGGGCTACAGGGAGACCCTGTCTCAAAAAAAAAAAAAAATGATTACTTCAAAGACAAGATCATCACTGACACTTTAGATACAGGATAGAAAGATAGGAAAAATTAAGGAGACACAAGAAGGAAAAGAAGCCTTTCCCTCACTCTGGAGTTTTTCCAGAAGTCAGAAAGCTCAGTACAACTGATTAAACCAAAATTGCCTACAGAGATAGAGCTTGTGTTCCTAAAGACATTTCAATAAAGGTGTTCTCAGCCAGCTATTTTTACATAGGGCCAGAATGTTCATGCCACTGGGCTTAATATATTAACTATTAATACTCCCCCCCTTTTTTTTAATCCCTAAACCTCATAAAACCATCTTAAAATTTCATTTAGAAGAGGAAATTTTTTTGAGAAATATGTGCAGTTGCTCATATTTTTTACTTAATTTTTTAAAGAACATCAGCTTTTTTTTTTTTTTGTCTTTTTGAGACAGGGTCTACCTTTAGTCCCAGCTGGCCTGGAGCTCACTATGTAGACCTTGAAGTTTCAGAGATCCACCTGCCTCTGTTTCCCGAGTGCTGGGATTAAAGGCATTCTTAGCTGCCATGAGGGTGCTGGGAATTGAACCCAGGTCCTCTGCAAGAGCAGTCAGTGCTCTTAACTGCTGAGCTAGCTCTCCAGCCCCATTTTTTTACTTAATTTTTAAACTTTGCTCAAAATACTTTTTCAATCTTGTCATAAATTCCATCCCTTGAGGAACAACTTAGAAAGCTACAGAGTCACATATATGGCTATTGTAAAGTTACCAAGTGTGACTCTCTCAAGCAGCCTCCACACACATCTTTCTACTGTTCTATACTTAAGGCCTCTCCTTACAAGCCCATGCTTAAATCTAAACTGTGTACTATCTCATCTCTTCATAACAAACTCACTAACTTTGCTTAGCTTGGACTCATTCTATGGCATAGTCAAGGATATGGATTCACCTGAGGGGAGATCCCTAGGGGGGCGTCAGGGGGCCTCTCTGGCTCCTGGTTATCAGTGCTGGGCTGTGCCGCCTACCTCCGCTGATACTGAGTCAACCAAGTGTGTGAAACTTGAGAATCTTCCTTCCATAATTAGCTTAAGTTTTAGTTTTCCTTCTCTAGATCTACAGATCTGGGGGGGGGGGGATTAGTAGTTATTTAAATTCAGACCATTTTCTTTTCCCCCTACATGCACAGGAAGGTTTTATGGACAGAGATGGGTGAATATACAACTAATCCAGCTAGAGCTGGTTGTGGTGAGCACTGTTCAGACTGCCATGAGAGAGTTGTGCTTGCTGGACACTTGCATTGGAAGAGGGAAGCATTTAAACCCAGAGCTCTGGCCACTGAGAAAGGCCTCTTTGTCCTTACTGTTGGCTCATTAAAGTAGATTACCATCAGGCAACCAACTCCACTGACATACTTGGTTGCTGTCTGGGTCCTTCAGAAGTCTGTTGTAGAGACAGAAATGTGCTTCTCCATGGAGACTGGGCTGGCCACAGCAGTTAAGTGTCAACCACCAGAAACCTCTGATACAGCCCCAAGGCAGTTGCTTGCTCCAGCCTGGATTCAGGACCAAGGAGCCTGTGGGAGGCACTGTGTCTGGAGCATAGGACGCTTCCAGAAAACCTGTGTATATATGCACATTTCTGTGTACTCAAACCTATGCCATTATAGCCAAAATAGCCATTATAGCTTTGGGAGGGTTATGTGTGGATGCAGTGCATGCTTATGTGTGATCAGGTCTGTGTTTAGAGGTCAGGGGAATTTATCTGGTATCTTCCTCTATTGCCCTTCACCTTAACCCCTTGGGACAGGGTCTTTCACAAAACCTGGAGCTCTCTGTTGTTTGACTAGGCTGGCCAGCCCCAACAATCCTCTTGTCTCTGCTCCCCAGAGTGGTGGGGTTATAAGACACACAACTTTTCACATGGGTTCTGGAGACCCAAAGTTATATCTTCATGTTTGAGCTGCAAGTGTTCTTACCCACTGGGCCATCTCCCCAGGCCCCAGAAAAATGTTAATAATCTTGTCCTAGGTCAATGTTTTGACATTGCCAAGTATGTGTGTGGTTCCTGCCCACCTGTTCTGCCTTTTGCCTTTTCCTCTCCTTTCCTGAGGACTCCCCAACATATGACCCACTACATAAAGGCCCATTCAATAGAGAGATGGCCAGAAGTCAGAGACTAACCTAGATGCTGCCCTGGGGTGCCTTTTGGGACCTGATATTGCTTTTTTATGGATGGGATAATTTCTGAAACAGGTATCTCTTTCTATAGGTGCAGCCAACATGCCAATGTTTAATAGCCATGTTTTAAGGCTCACAAAAATGTCCTAATTTCTCTTAAAGTGATGAGGGGAAATGAACATAATTTAGCTTTCCTATGTTCTGTAACTCTGAAGAGTGGCAAAATAAAAGTCTTAGTAATTCTTTATGGAGAAAGTAGAGCTGCCCAGGATCCATGGAAGTCAAAAGATAACTCTGAGGGCCAGGGTTTGTAACGTGGCCTGCCAGGCCAATCTGATGCATCATGAAAACACCATGATTTTGCACCACTATTTGGGTGGGAGCAATGGTCCTGATAGGTGGGGAGAATGGGCAGCTGAGGAGAGAGTGGAATGGAGGGGGCCAGATGTGAGGGTGCATCTGAGTTGATGGACCACATTTTGGATTATTTCAGAGTGTGGCACAATTGACTCCATAAGTGTGGAAGCATCAAGAATACCCCAGGGGTAAAGTTTATCCCAAAGAAGGAAGGAGAGAGGCCTCATGTCTGAGGAACAACATGGGCATTGAGGGGGAGGGAAAAGTTAGGCCTGCTTTAGAGAGGCCGGCCATGCCTTCCATCTGTTTCCTGTCTTTTGCCAGCCCTAGAATTTAGCTGCTGGCTTCTCTGCACTTAACCATGACCACTTTCCTTCCTGATTAGCCAGGACTCTGCCCTGCTAGTGCTGACTTAGTAGAAAGCAGTGTGGCTGGTAGATCTGCTCGCATCCTTTGTATCTTCTTCCTGGACTGGCTGTTCTGTATTCTAGAGAGTCTTGGATGATGTGCCCAACAATTCCTAACACCTCTGTTCCAGTTCCCATTGGACCAAGAGGAGCTGTGACACAGACCAGACCATTGAGGCTCCAGGACTGTGGCTACTAGGTATTTAATTTCAATGAAAGATTGTGTACTGATGAGGCAGGAGAATTGTCATGAGTTTGAGCCCAGCTTGGATGACATAATGAGCTCCAGGCAAGTCTAGGCTACAGAGTGAGAACTTGTTTCAAAAAACCAATCTCTTTGCTTCCTGTGGAAGATTTTAACCTCAGCTTTCTACTCCAGCTCCTGCCACCAGGCCTCCCCACCATGATGGACTCTAATTCTCTGGAAATGTCAATCATAACCTCAAATAAACTCTTCCTTTTATAAGTTCCCTTGGTCATGGTGGTTTTATCACAGCAACAGAAAAGTGACTAATATAATAAATTGGTACCAGAGAGTGGGCTGTTGACTGTGAAGAACCTGACCATGTGTGTGTTTGGAGAAATGTGGAAGAATTTGGAACTTTTGGGCTTTTCTAGCTGTGACTGCTGTAAAGAGAGCTTAATGGGTCATTCTAGTAGAAGTCTGGAAGAAAGCAGTGCTGAGAAAAATGTATTTCCAGAGGAAAATAAGGACTTAAACAGCAACTGGGATATTTTGGCAAAGAGTCTGACTTGAGTTTGCCCACAGCCCAAATGCTTGCCTGAGGCTAAGTTGAAAAGCAATGGACTAATTTCTTTCACAGAGGATATTGCAAGACATAATGTAGAAATGGTGGCATGGCTATTAATGGTGAATATTATACAAATCTACAGTGAAAAGGAACAAATGGGGCAGAAAGAAATGCAGAATGTAATTTGGATTGGAAAAGTGCCCTAAGAAGATTAATGTTGGAGCCATGGCAGGTGATGGAGAGAATCTCTTTGATAAGGAGATTAAAGAGAGTATGGAGAGGCCTAGAGATTTACAAGTAAACAATGGGAAGAGTACTTCAGGGCAAGATCATATCCAGCTAAGCCTCCAACTTTTGAAAGGAAAATACTGAATCAGTTTTCTACTCCATCAAGTCCAGGGCAGAGAAAAACTGTGAATGTGGTTGAAGGAGGTCAGGGTCCATTCCAAACTTGCAGCCAAACTAGGCAGTTTCATTCACATGGTGCTGGTTTTAGAGGTATAAAGAATGCAAGAGTGAGGGGGTCATCAGTTCTTCCTCTGAGGTTTCAGAGAGCCCTGGGGGCCAGGCAGAGTGCAGCAGGGGCATCCCTGCATAAAGAAGGCCCTAATAGGCCATTGTGTCAAGCTGTGGATGTGAAGCCTGGTTGGCAGTGGAGACCCCAAGAAGACATTTGAGTTGCCATAGCTGTAAGATATTTGCCAAGCAGAGCTGCATACAGGGAATGTTACTGAAGAGGACTAGCAGGCTGTTTAGAGAAACTCCATTCCTTTAGAGAAAAACTCCATTTTGTGTTAAAGATTTCTTGGAAATAACATTATTCTGCAAAGAGTTGAAATGGCAGGTGGGTGGTATTTACTCAGAAACAGGTTTCAGCAATGAGGTTGCAGAGGAACAAAGGAAACGGGGAAGCAATAAAATGAGTCGACCTTGGGACAGCAGGGACAGTCAGCAGAACAGAGATGAGTCAACAGAGCTAATAGGAAGAATGGGGCCCTAAAGTCAGCCATCTGAAGTCACCTTCCATAACCTTAGTAATAGCTAACCTGTAGCAGGCCATCCTGACACAGGACCCTTGGGGGCCAGGATAGGAAGGCACAGAGTCAACGATACAGGCCCCGGGAGCCAGGTAAAAGGCAAACGCAGGCTCATTTTTACAGGAATCAGGCAGATTTTACACCCCCCTCCCTGTGTCCCATTGGTCCCTGGGCAGGTGGCAGTTAGTGTGTCAGTTGGCTGGCAGTTGGCATATCTTTTCTCCCATAAGTTCAGCCTGAGGCTGCATCATGTTGCCAGGCTGCTAGGCAGATTTCAGGTTGGCTCCATGGGGAAGTTATAATTGAGCATACTTAGTGTATGTCGAACATCAGGGCTTACTTCTACTTACTCCAGCTAACCCAAAGATGTAAGATGTAAACTTTATGTGAACTCTGCCTTTAAAAACCCCTGTGTAGACCCAAGAAGGGGTTGCTCCCCTACCTGTGTGTAGTGAGAGAGTGGACCCCAGTGCATTGGTTATCAGTTCGGCCTTTTTTTGTAAATAAACTTCGAAATTGGCTTTTTTTCTAAACTTTGTAAAAAGCAGCTTTCTGGCTCATTAGTGATTTGGGGGGGGACCCCTGGACCCTAACAGTACCAGCCTAAGAAAGAGATGCATGCTACTCATAAAGCTGGAAGAGCTGAGCCATCTAAGCCCTTTGGAAGTAAAGTCCCAGAAGTCACACAGGGAGCTACTTGACTTGGTGTTTGCCCTGCTTGTTTTTGGTCTTGTTTTGGTCCTATATTTCCTATGTTTCTATTCCTCCCTTTTGGAATGGGAATGTGTATTCAGTTCCACTGTGTGTTGAGAGTATATAATTTGTCTTTTGATTTTACAGAAGCTTACAATTAAGAGATTGGCCTGGGTCTCAGAAGAGACTTTCGACTGTAAACTTTTGAATAGTATTGAGACTGGTAAATAGTATTTGAATAGTATTGAGACTATTGGGACTTTTAAGGTTGGACAAAATGCATTTTGCATTTTATATGTTCATGGGCCTATGGGGGCCAGGGAGTGGAATGTGGTGGTTTGACTGAGAATGTCCCCCATGGGCTTCAAGTATTCAGATATTTTGTCCCCAGTTGGTGGTGCTGTTTAGGGAGGTCTAAGAGGGTATGGCCATGCTGGAGGAAGTATGTCACTGGGGGTGGGCTTAGAGAGTTCAACAAGCCTTGCCAGCCACAAGTTGCTCTCTCTCTGCTTCCTCAGCTTTCTTCTCCAGCCCCTGCCACCATGCTTCCCTGCCATGATGGACTTTAATTCTCTGGAACCATCAATTGTAAGCTCAAATAAACTCTTTTACATATATATATATATATCAACCAACTGAACAAAAAGTACTATATGCTCAGGAGGGAGAACTGTTTTATTTTGTTTTCTTATATCCCCAATATAGAACAGCAACCTGAGAAATAGAAGTTTTGAATTTGCTGCTTTGAATAATGGGCAGAAGACCAAAATGGAGTCCATCTCAGAAAACATTTGCAAAGGCAAAGAGGTTTTTGCTATATACCACAAATCTTACCACACAATATCTTGAACACACACTATTTAATAACCCTTCAAACAAGCCATCCCTCTACAATTCAACAAAATGCTACATACCTTGGTCTAAATGCTTTGTTTCCCAAGGTTCATATGTTCCTCAGTATGATGGGAAGGAAATTAGTGCCCTTTAAAAGAAAGCCCAGAAAGATACTCTACTGTTCCCCCAAGGGAGGACATAGTGAGAAGGTGCCACCCATGAGCCAGGGAACCAGTCCACCATGAGCACTGAAACTTCACAGCATTTGGACTGTGGCTAAATTCCTGTTGTGCACAATCCAGCCAATCGATGGTATTTGTTACAGCAGCTGGGGCAGGCTAAAGCAGACACTTAAGGAACTTAAGCAGGTTACTGATTAAGTAACCTTTGTGAACTTGAAAAACATCCTTGAGTCCTGTTCATCATTTCTTCAGAAATGATTAGGAGGTCTTCAGGTCTGTGCAAGGCAGTCTAGAGGCAAGGCTCTTTGCTATTTCTCTATTTCAGCCTTTGTACCATTCCTTGCTTCCCCTCCTTCTACCCTACCTTATGACGGATACAGTTAGATCAGTTAGAACATGATGTTGTAGCCTCGCAAAGATGCCCCAATGAAAAGAGAATGTGTGTCTGTTTGAATCTAAGTCCAGTCTCAGCCTTGAAGTTGGCATTATCCTTCTCTCCCCTGAGAGGCTCAAATAGTAGCAACCTGTGTCAGGAGGGCAGCAAAGAAGTGAGTAGACCTAATGGCCTCCTTGTTAATCTTATCTACTGGGAATCTCAGAATGACCTTATTTGGAAATAAGGTATTTGTGTGTGTGAACATGCATGTCACTGCACTCTTACTGAGGTTGAAGGGCAACTTTGTGGAGTCAGTTTTCTCTTCCCATCATTGTGTGTGCTCCAGAGATCAAACTCAGGTCATCAGGCTTGTGTGACAAGTGCCTTTACCCACTGAGCCATCTTGTGGGACATCAGGCCTTTTGATGAAATAATGTGCCCACAGTCAAGGAACCAATAAGGAGCAAAGAAGGACAGATAAAATGTGGACATAACCTCATTTGGTGACCACGGGAAGGGAAAAGCCCAGTGTGGAACACAAGGGCAGAACTGATGGTGGTTTGAGCTTCCCATGGAGGAGACTTCAAACATGACATCTTTCAGCCTAATAAAGAAAAAAAAATCATAAGCTGAAGATGCTAAAATGTATGATATATGTGGCATGCATATATGCATGTTTTGAAGTGATGCATATTGGAAGGAATAACAAAAACAACAACAACAACAGAAAGACTGCGTCAAAGAACTGACTGAAACAGTGAACTTCTCGAAAGAGTAAACTTCTGCATCGAGAATTTTGAGAGAGACTGAGAAAAAGATGAAAAACATGTTTGGCAGAATGCATGAGCTCTGGTGGGATGGGGGAGCAGGGAGGGGGGGCACGGTCTAGATTTTATTTGTAATTTTGTGTGAAATTCACAGAGCTTCAATAAAAAATAATAATTTTAAAATGTGGACATAATAAAGAGGGGGGAGGGGGCTGGAGAGATGGGAGCAGTTAAGAGCATTGGCTGCTCTTATAGAGGACCTGGGTTTGATTCCCAGCACCCACATGGTGGCTAACAACTACCCATAACTCCAGTTCCAGGGGATCCAATGCCCTCTTCTGACTCCCAAGGGACAGACACAGAGGCATTTATGTACACGCCGGCAATACACACACACACACACACACACACACACACACACACACACAAAATACAGGGCTGAACACAGCATGTACTTAGGACGTATTTTACCAGGAAAAGCCACATGCATTGTAGGAAAATCTTTAAAATAAAGAAAAAAATGGTTTCAACCCCATGGTTGGTAGCTGCTATGTGGGTGGTGGGAATTGAACCCAAGACCTCTGCAAGAGCAGCTAGTGCTTTTAACTGTGGACCCATCTCTCCAACCCCCAAACCTATCATTTTATGCAATTAATTTATGTATTATTTTTTATGTATATGAGTACAGTGCCTGCTACACTGTGTACTCAATAATAGTAACTTTTATAATCACAATACTAAGAAGACCTGGGGGCTGGGCATGGTGATCCATGCCTGTAAACCCAGCATTCAGGAATCTGAAGCAGGAGGATTTCTATGAGATTGTAGCCAGTCTAAGTTACATAGTGAGTTCCAGGCCAGTCACAGTGTGAGTGCCTGTCTCTAAATAAATACAAGTAAATATTTATGTATAAACTAAGGATTGCATTTCAAAATAATAATACCTGGTTATTAAATGAAAAATATTGCCGGGTGTGGTGGCACACGCCTTTAATCCTAGCACTTGGGAGGCAAAGGCAGGTGGATCTTTGTGAGTTCAAGGCCAGGTGGTCTACAGAGTGAGTTCCAGGCCAGCTGGGGCCACAAGGAGACCCTGTCTCGAAAAGATCTAAATAAATAAATAAATAAATAAATAATATTAAATGAACAGACAATATAGAAGTGCATACAATATACATGAAATGTATATACTTGCATTGGATATTTATATATAATATTTATACTACATAGTATATTTACATATTATTTAAATGTGCTATATAAGTTTAATTTATTATATGCAAAATCTACTTTATAGATTACATGTATCCTGGATTTTTAGGCTATCTTTGGCTACATAGTAAATTTGAGGCCAGCTTGGGCTACAGAGTAAGATCTTTTCTCAGAGACAACAGAAAAAGCTGAGGACTTAGCCCTGAATTTGATTCACTGCACTGCATAAAACCCAAGCATGATGGCACAAAGATCTTTAAAAAAAAAAGATCTTCAGCTGGGCATAGCACACATATGAGAGGTTATGTGAGAAACAGTGATTCTCACTTCATGATGAGAGTACTGAAGACTCACGGTAATGAAGCAAAGCAGTTTATTTTATGATCTTACAAAGTTGGGCGTCAGCTTTAGAGAAAACACAAAAATGGCTGGCTCAACAATCTGGCATAGAGCAGGGGGTTTTTTGGTCTTTTCTAGACAGGGTCTCCCTGTAGCCCCAGCTGTCCTGGAACTCACTCTGTAGACCAGGCTGGCCTTGAACTCACAAAGATCCGCCTGCCCTTGCCTCCCAAGTGCTAGGATTAAAGGCGTGTGCCACCATGCCCAGCTAGAGCAGGGGTTTTTATATTCTTTATCTCAGATCCCTGTCCCCTGCATCCCTCATTGGCTGACTTCTTTAGGGAGATACAGTCTCCTGGTGTCTAGTATTACTCCATCCCCAAGTTTGCCATCCTAGTTGTTCACAAAGCCTTATCTAATGTCTATCTTGGGGCTGGAGATTGCCTCCTTTCTGATATGTGTGATCTGTCATGTAGCAGACTGCCTGTAACTTTTCAACCCTAGGACGGACCAAGAGCACCTGGACAAGCAGGTGTTGGCTGCCAGCTAGGGAAGAGGAGGCCCAGCACCTCCTGCTTCTCTGTGATTTTTCTGATGAGCTTTAAATGCAGCGCATACTGAAAATAGACCACAATGATTTATTTCTTACAGTCAGAAAACAAAGTGGAGTCACTTCTCTCCTTCTACCATGTGGGTTTTAGGAATCAAACTCAGGTCATCAGGTTTGGTGCCAAATGCCTTTACTGAGCCAGCTGGATATTGGAAAGGATACTTGTGATTCCGGCACTCAGCAGATCGAGGCTGGAGGTTGCTGTGAATTTGAGGCCAGCCTAGCCTTTAGTACTATATAGCTAGTACTAAACCAGCCAGGGATACCTAATTAGATCCTATGTATCCTTCTCCACTCCAAAAAAGGAGGGCGGCGGCATGGCTCAGGGGGTAAAGGTGCCTTACCTGAGTTCAGTCTCCAGAACCCACATAGTAGAAGGAGAGAAAGACAGACAGAGAAAGGAGGGAATTAGTTTCCTCTTTTACATTTAAGGAAAACTGATGCCCAGGAAGGTAAGTAGCTTGCTCAGTTCCTCAAAGCTGTCAAGTGACAGCATCTGGATGCATTTGACTGTTAGATTTTGCCTCCGTCAAAAGATACCATTGGGGGGCTGGAGAGATGGCCTAGCGGTTAAGAGTGCCAACTGCTCTTGCTGAGGACCTGGGTTCGATTCCCAGCACCCACATGGCAGCTGAGAATTGTCTTTAACTCCAGTTCCAGGGGAAGCCAACATCCTCTTCTGACCTCCTCAGTATTGCACGACATGGGTGCACCAACCTACATGCAGACAAGTATACTCCTACACATAAAAAATAATAAATAAATAAATAAATAAATAAATAAAATAAAAATTTAAAAAAAGAGAAAAAAAGAGATACCATTGGTAGTCTAGTCTGAAGACAATAGGTAAAAGACAAAAGTGAGGAAGGCTGGGATCTAATTTCTGCAGTGAAAGAAAGTGACTGGTGGGGCTCCTGGCCTCAGCCTCAGTCTCCTGGCTCTAGGGGAGCTCGGGGCAGCAGCTGCCTGGGAGCATGTCCTCGGAGACCCAGCTCCTGCTCCCCCTCCTCTCTTTCCTGAGTCCACTTTCCCCTTCCTCAGGCATCCTTCACCTTGAGCTGCCTCAGTGTCACAGATTCCAGGAGATGCTGGATGCAGAGCCTCTCCAGTTCTAGGAGTCCAGCTCCAGATCTGCAACCTGTGCCCCCAGGTAGGCTGCCAGGCATCCCTCTTCCATATTCCCCTCCTGTGAAACAGGCCCTGGGTTCTTGCATTTCTTTGCTTTCCTCAAAGGATCATACAAAGTGACATGTGCCAGCAAGTGACACATGATGTTCTCTAAACTCGATTCCTCTCATCTTCTGAGTGCTCTGGCCCTCCCCATCTCTCCTGGCCCTCCCCATCTCTCTCCTGGCCCTCCCCATCTCTCTCTCTTTTCCTTGAACATCAAAACCCTATACAATGGCACCGAAGACATCTGCACTCTACCAACTGAGCTCCCTTCTAGTTTCTCCTGTAGGGAGCCACTGCCAATAGAAATACCAGTCTGAAGCCCAGAGAAGGAGACTAAATTAAGGGTTCTGGTCTGGGGTGGGTGCACCCTGTAGGGAAGCTGGTGCAAAAGGCTCCCAAACCACTACTCTGGGTGAGGAGGCTGCAGGGGTTCAGGAGATCTCATGGTGTACATCAGGTCTCTCCTGATAAGAGGAGTCCTCAAGGAAACCCAAGTTCAAACCTTGACTGATCTGTCCTGGTGAGGATGCAGAAAGAATCAGAAACAGGTGGATAAGAATTTCAGAATAGCAGGGCTAGAGAATATATAGTTCAGTGGTAAAGTGCTGGCCTGGGATCCACAAAGCCCTAGGTTCAGTTCCTACTACCAGTAAAACTCATTTCGGAACAAGGGAACAAGAGGTGCCCACAGGAACCAATGTGGGGAGACAGTCCAGGGCTGGTCTAGTGACATCTCAGCATGATGTTCTGGCCAGACCCTGGCCCCCTCCAGGTGTTTTCTATCACCAGCAGATAGGTGAGCTGAAAACTATTGACATCCAATTCCAAGAAGAATAAGATATTTGCAGCCACTGATAACAAAGGTTGTAAAATTCAAACTAAGAACAGAACAAAACAAAACTCTGAGCTGGTCATGGTGGCTCTGGCCTAGAATCCTAGCACTCAGGAGGTAGAGATGAGAGAACCAAGAGTTCAAGGTTAACTGTGGCAATATAGTGAGAACAAGGTCAGCCATCCTGGGTCATGTGAAACTCTGTCTTAAAATTATTATTATTATTATTATTATTATTATTATCAGTGAGATAGCTCAGTAGGTAAAGATGTTTGCTATCAAGCCCGATGACCTGAGTTTGATCCCCAGGACCCACATGGTAGAAAGAGAGGACACACTCCCACAAGTTGTCCTCTAACTTCCACATGTGTGCTGTCATGCACACACACACACACACACACTCTTAAAGTAAAAAACAAGTAAAATACTAAAATTTGAGACCAAATAAAAGGAAATGAAGAAAAAGAAAAGAAAGGAGGAAGAGGAAAAGAAGGAAAGAAAAAAAAAGCAGGGTATGGTGGCACATGCCTTTAATCCCAGCACTCAGGAGGCAGAGGCAGGTGGATCTCTGTGAGTTCCAGGCCAGCCTGGTCTACATAGTGACTTCCAGGCCAGCTGGGGCTACAAGTAGACCCTATCTCCAAAGGACAAAAAATCTGTGTTTCTATGATGGAACTGGCTATGTGAAGAATATGCTTCTATGACAGGTGCTGCTCTGGGGACAAGTGAAGTTCACCTGAGTTTACAGACCTGCTTGAGGATGAATATGGGACAGGAGGGCCTAGGGTAGCCCAGTGGGCCCAAAATGAGCCCCAACCAGAAGCTTCAGCTTCACCCAGGAACTCAATAAAAAATTAAATTTAAGATTGACATACTAGAATTAGAAACTAAGTGGAAGGGGCTTAAGAATCTGTTTTGTGTGTATGTGTGTGGGAGGGTGGCAAATGCCTTAATTGGTGACTTTCTTGGCTTTGTAACTAAGAAAAATCTCATGTAACTGCATCCAGAATGAAACATCTCCTTTGGGGCAACATGAATCTGTGTTCCTGGGCCATGATTCACTCAGATTTGGCTTAAGAATAAACTATCTCTTATTCCCTTTGAGGCTAGAGCAACATGAAACTGTGTTCCTGGGCCATGATTCACTCATATTTGGCTCAAGAATAAACTATCTCTTATTCCCTTTGAGGCTAGAGCAGTGTTTTGCATTAAGAGCACCCTTTCATCAGGAGTTCACACAATGATAATGAACTCAGTGTTAGTCCACCCACCTGTGATCTATGCTGCAGCTAAAGATATACGAAGGAAGAGGAATTTGTTCCACTGATAAGCTAGCAGAAAGAAGCCTGAGTGTGACTGGATCTTGAAGGATGTGTGTGAATGCCCAGCAAGCAAAGAGGAATTTAGTATAAATAACAACTCAAGTCTCTGTAAACTGAAGGTTTTCTTTGATAGTCAACAGAACAGAAAAGGCTGTTATCCCTGATATCCTTTATTTAAGGGGAAAATAGGTAGGTTTACCTGCTGGCAGCTCTCTATGATAACAGGAAAGGGGAAACAAATGATCTTCATTAGTTGACAAGGTTGCTAACTAAAGCAAGGTCATGGCTGTGAACTGACAGGAAGAACATGTTACTATGTGGGAAGATTAGCCTCCAGGAACGTGGTGGTGGTGACAGCAGCAACAGGGAGAGGAGAAGAAATGGAAGAGGAGCCACTGAACTGAGGGGCTGCTCAGCAGAGGGTGTCCAGGAGGAGGAACAATCAATGGTTTGGAAGGACTTAATGCTTCCAATTACATGCCGATAAGGCTTTGCAGCCTGAAAGCTTAAGAGGAAATTCAAGTTAGATTTTCTTTCTTTTTTTTTTCAAGTTAGATTTTCAATGTTTAAAACTGTGACAAAGTATATTTGGACCTGGGCCAGGCTTGTTTGGGAAGTTAGGTGACAACACCCACTAGAGATTTCCCTGAGTTCTGGGATCAGTCAGGCTCCAAGTAGAAGAGAGATTTAAATAAGCAGTTTAACAGAAAGAATAACCATAATAGGACTGGGAGTATAACTCAGTGGTAGAGAGCTTGTCTAGCATGTGTGAGGCGCTAGGTTCAGTTTCCAGCCCTGCAAATAAAGACCCTAAGATTGGATTGGAGCGACAGGAAATTTGCAGTAAGGAGCAGGAGAATACTAAAGAGTTCGAAAAAGGTAGATACCCCTGAATTGCCATAGCCAAGAGAACGCGAGTTGCTGCTCTCGCCTGCCGAACTTGCTGGAAATCCTCCAGGGTAAGCATCTCAGGGGAGGTGGCCTCGGAGGCACTTTACTATAAACTGCCACCATGGGATGTGAGGAGAAGCTGGTGACTTTGGGGGCTATGGGACCCTGGGGAGGGAGAAGCTCTATTGTCACAGGAACGTTTGAAAAAGGAAATAGACTGGAACCAAGCAAGCCAATGACTCTCCAGCGCCCTCTACTGACACAGCTTTAGTGCTTCTGGAAAGGTGAGAATTATGTAAAGGTCCTGGAGCTGGAGAGATGGCCCAGTGGTAAGAGCACTGACTGCTCTTGCAGAGGACCCAGGTTTGAGTCCCAGCATACCCATAGCTCCAGTTCCAGGGGATCCAACACCCTCTTCTGGCCTCCATGCACATTGTATTACATGGGTACACTTACATGCATGCAGTCGTATACATTAAATAAAATATTTTAAAAATTATTAAGTCATGCATGTGTCTGTCCAAGCTGTCTGTGTGTTTACTGTATCATGTGTTTTAACTGTTTCATGTATAAGTCTTTCATGTGTCTGTCAAAAAAGTGGCCACACCTAGGTGATATTGTGCACAAAACCTATTATATTCAAAGGCCAAAATGAACCCGGGTTCCTTAAGTTATCTGTTTAAGAGTAAATTTGATCTCCAAATTATATAGGGCATTTCTTCCAAACTGACTGTTGCAATGTATTTTTACTGTATGTGCCACTATCCTGGCTGTTACCCCAACACCGTATGTCGTATTTCTGCCTTCCTCCCTCATTCTAGGTTCCTGAATACCATTCTCCTGTACCCAACTTCATGCTTTTGATATTGTCAATTGCTGAATTATCTTTGTTTTACATTGCTTCCGTGGAACTAAATGTCTCTTCTCTCCCCATCCCTTACCTTCTTCTTTGATGAAACTGTATGTAATTCTCTTTTATAAAATGTTTGGTAACAGCATGATAGAGAAACCGCATTGGCCAGGTTGGCCATCTCAGCCTTGAGAATGCAAAGAAACTGGTTGTTGCTGCATGTTGTAAATGACCTCTACAATATCTGAATGAAAGCATCTCCATGAATGTGCTTCTGGTCAGTACAACTTTTATAAACTGCCATCACCAAAATTAATTATTAGATCCTTATTCCACAGCTGGAGATTCTCAGTCCTGTACAACCTGTGGACAGTAAGATTAGGTTTTGCTTCCAGGCACCACATGGGACAGTCCAAATGAAACCAGTTTGGGTGAGCTTGATCTAAGTCTATTTCCTGTCTGCTGAAGACATTTGAAAACATGCCTCTGCCACCCCCCTTTTTTCCCTTCTACAATTCAGAATTGATTAAGGACAATCATACTTGATTCTGCCTCCCCAACAGTGGCCACAGTCTTGGCTTCTCACTTTATCTCTCAGTCTTTTCCAGATATCAGAAAAAAATTAAATTAAAAAGGCCTAGGATGATCCCCAGACTCCCATGCAGGATTTGGTGAAAATGGCTTTTAAGGTATTTAACGGTCGAGAGGAGGCAGCTGAGTCCTCCCGACAGGCTCTGCTACAACAAAAGCCCAAGCTCCATGCCCAAGCCCTGGTAGCTGCCCTGAGGCAAAGAACATTCCTGTAGTGGGACACGCAGGGCTCCATCAAGCCCCATCCTGAAGGGGCCCAGCCTAAATCTGTTCCATTCAGCCAGGAGCCTGCTTCAAGTGTGGCAAAGAAAAGGTCACTGGGCTAGAAACTGCCCAAACCCCAAGCCATCTACCATGCTGTGGATGAGCTCTGTGCCAGAGCTCTGCCAGAAGCCTGGCCATTCAAAGTCTGAATGCCTGGATGTGGGCTTGTTCTCGGTGCCACTCCACAGTGGTCCAGCCCCATTGCTCCGGGCACCCCAACCCCCTCCAGCCTCTGAATTCCTCAGCCTGGTGGAGGACTGATGGCTGGCAGCCAGATTCAGAGACCCCCACTGACTCCTGTCCAGCCCAGACTAATGCTTCAGATAGCAAGTAAGTACATCTCCTTCCTGTTGGACAGCTGGGCTACCTTTTTGTACTGACTTCACACTCTGGCCCTTCAGTTCCCTCATCAATTTCTGTCACAGGACTAGACAGGACCCCCTCTCCCCTGTGTCCTCACAGGTCATTTTTTCACCCATTCCTTCTTAATCATATCTGTCTATCCAGTTCCCCTCCTGGGCCATGACATCCTTAGTCACTTCTCCCACCCTGGATTGTCCAGCCCCTGCCCTCCCTGATCCTGTTGACCCTCAAGTCTGGGACAGACCCACTCTAGCAATCACCTCTCACCACCCACCAGTCCTGATACGCCTCGAGAACCCTGCCTCTTTTCCTTCCAGGTCTGTTTCCTATTTCTGAAACCCACCACCATGGGCTCAAGCCTACCATTACCTGCCTCCTATCTCCACTAACTAACCCTGCAACAACCCCATTCTTCCAGTTCTTAAGCCCTCTGGCACCTACCATCTAGTTCAGGACCTCTGTCCTAACCCCTAAACCTCAGTCTCCCATTTCACTGTCTGTGCCTTCTTTACTACTGTGCCCTTCATACTTCCTTTTGCCTTCACATGGGAGAACCCAGAAACCAGATCTGCAGTCAAGCCTTGTCCTGAGATCTCTCCTCCTTTGACTCTGGTCCTAACCCTTCCAGTACTCTCAGGTCAGATTGAGCCAATGCCATATGAGACCTACAGCCTCCAGAGACAGCAGACCACATCCTCTCTTTTCTAGGATTGGTGGGCTTCTTCCATCACTGGATCCCTAATTTTGCTGTTACAGGTTTACCCTTGTACCAGGCAGCTAAGGAGACCCCCCATTAGGTGTCTCTCCTATCCCACCATTGTCTACTTCTCTCTCCTTAGGATCCCTCCTGGCTGCCCCTACTTCTCCTTAGGATCCCTCCTGGCTGCCCCTACTTCTCCTTAGGATCCCTCCTGGCTGCCCCTACTTCTCCTTAGGATCCCTCCTGGCTGCCCCTACTTCTCCTTAGGATCCCTCCTGGCTGCCCCTAATTCCCCTTAGGATCCCTCCTGCCTGCTCCTACTTCTCCTTAGGATCCCTCCTGGCTGCCCTACTTCTCCTTAGGATCCCTCCTGGCTGCCTCCCCCTACTTTGGCTCTCATACTGGGCAGCAGCATTTCTCTCCAAACAGCTTGACCCCACTATCTTCCTCTCCTCCCCTCCCTGCTCCTACCTCAGTGGAGTCCACAACCACTGACCTGCCCTCTCACACCAGGGGACAGTGTTCTCCTTAAAACTTTATCTCCTAAGTCTCTTGATCCCAGGTGGACTGGACCCCACATTGTCATTCTTACTACGACATCAGCAGCCAAGCTTCTAGGCCAGCTACACTGATATCATTTGTCCAGACTCAAGAGAGACCCAACCCAGGATGGATGGTCCATCAAACAGCTGGGATCCACTACTCTCAGGTTTTCCAGAGACCCTCAAGGACAGGTCTGAATGGTCAGGCATGGCAGCCTTCACCCTCTACCTTCACCCTCATCTCCCTCTTTTCCTGGGTCATTGTTTTCCTCTGCTGCCCCTGCTGCCACAGGTACCAGACTCTGACACCCCTGCCCAGTTGTCCTTTGTCTTGTTATTGACTCAGTCTTCATCTGACCAGGTGATGCTGTGCCAGGTTGGACATACTGCTGGCATGTCCATGCTCAGGATACCTGGACGGATGAAACTAGCTAGCCCACATTTAGATCCTATCCTCCAACCAAGACCATCCAACAGTAAGAGAAGCATCTCCAACCTCAACCAGGAGATTCCTCCTGATCTTAGCACCTGATCTCCTCCGCTTCTCGAAGGAACACATCCAGGAAGCCTCCTGAGTGGCTGTTAACCAGGTGCTTCTACGATCTTACTCTCCATTGCCTATGTGCCTACTTACTCCTGACCACTCTCCTTCCCCTACATAGCCCCTTTCAGCAAGAAGTAGTAGGAGTTGAGTCAGTGCCCATATACCCAAAGAGGTTAGGATGTTAGGCAGGGCCTGGGCTTGGAGATCTAAAGATGGTGCTTATCACCTTTCTCTTAAAATCCTACTTCCTCTCAGGCAGCTGATGTAACTTCCCTACCTGATGTCACCAGCCACAATGAGAGCACAGCCTAAGACCATATATGGTTACATTCCAGCTTCATGAAGAATACTAACGACCCACTTTGTCCCTTCTCTTACAAGTACATGCTTTGTCTCACTACCATTACCTCATCTTCCTCTCCCCAGAACTTATAAAAACCCTCAGCTCCAGCCCTAGCTCACAACTCCCCTGGCCTCCCTCTCCTAGACCGGTGGACCCACCAGGGAGCATGGTGGTGCATGCCTTTAATCCCAGCACTTGGGAGGCAGAGGCAGGTGGATCTCTGTGAGTTCAAGGCCAACCTGGTCTACATAGAGAGTTCCAGGACAGCTGGGGCTGCAGGGAGACCCTGTCTCAAAAAGACCAAAAAATAAAATAAAATAAAATAAAAATTATGTAAAGATTCCACCCCAGTTTTCATAGAATAGGCAAAAAAGGGAAAATTTTAATCCAAAAAAGGATGTATGGATCAATGCTCACCCTCAAATTACTTTAGAAGGTTCACAACACTATAAAAAAAGTATGTTCAAGGCCAGCCTGGTATACATAGCGAGTTCCAAGCCAGCTGGGGCTACAACAGGGAGACACTGTCTCAAAAAGACAAAAAAGACAAAAAAGAAAGAAAGAAAGAGAAAAAAAGTATTTGGGTTGCATGTATAGTAGTTATTGCTTTGTTGCTGTGATAAAATACCGAGACCAAAAGCACTACAAGAAGAAAGAGTTGTTTTGGCCTATGGTTCCAGAAAGAGACAGAGTCAATCATGGCAGGAAGGCATGACCACAGTCAGAGAAAGTACAGTGAAAAGAGCAGGAAGATGGCTGGTCACATTATCATCCACACACAGGAAGGTGGGAGGGAGGGAAGGAGAGAGGAGAGAAAGAGAGAGAGAGAGAGAGAGAGAGAGAGAGAGAGAGAGAGAGAGAGAGAGATGGGAGTGAGGATATAAATCCTCCAGTTCCATCCCCAGTGACATATTTACTCCAGAAATCCACCTCCTAATGATTGCATAGCTTTCCAAAACAGCACCACCAACTGGGAAACCAAGGGTTCAAATACACAAGACTATCGGGGACATTTCTCATTCAAAGCACAATAACATGGGACTCAAATTACCTGTAAAAATGTTTGACAGCTCTGAGATCTCCTGAGACCTGCTGAAGCACAGGAAGGTAGGTAGGAACTGGGTGCTTCGGCAAGGCTGATTGTTGATTGACTTAATCTAGTTAATCTGTTAATCCAGTTGTCTTTGGCTTAATTGGCTTTTGTGGCTTTGAGGGCGGAGTTATCCTCCAGCTGGTATAAAAGGTAGGGTTGTGTGAGTCTTGAGATCTGAGATCTCCCAAGACCAGCTTAAGCTCAGGTACCGGGGTGTGGGCTAAAGAGCACCCCTCCAGCCCAATCCCCCACCCCCACCAACTACGAAGGCATCTGAAGGAGGCAAACCTTCAACACAGTGAAGAGGCATTTAGGACTCACATTGGAATACAGGCAAGGAGAAGCCCATATGCCAGGAACACGAAGAAGAGACAACATGGGAAAGGGGCAGGATAATCCTGCTCCAAGCTCTACCAACCCTATGGAAGATTCCTACAGTGGGATCCCTCTGGGGATGGCCCAGGACACAGATATCAGAAACACAATTGGGAACATATTTAAAGAACTACAAGATTATAAAGAGCAAATCAAAGAACTAAGAAAAGAGAATGAAGAACTCAAAAAGTACCTAGAGAGAGAGACTGACAAACTCTTGAAGGAAGTAGGAACACTGAAAAGATCCCATGCCGAAAAAGATAAGGAAACCAACCAGTGAAGCAAAGAGCTACAAGAAGAGATTGAGAAGTTCCAAAAAGAAGTAGAAATACTAAAGAAATCAGAAGAGGAAACAAAAAAGGAAATCAAACACTCATCCAATCAAGAGGAAAGGAATGGAAAAAGCCTCAGAAGCAGAATGGAGGAAGCAGAACAATGAATATCAGACTTGGAAGATAACACAGAACAATTAAAAACCTCAAGGAAAGATTATGAAAAATTTTAAAATACACAAAAGTGGAACAACCAGGAACTGTGGGACACTATGAAAAGATCAAACCTCCACATCATAGGAATAGAGGAAGGAGAAGAATCTCAAGAGGGTGGTATTGATCAGATCTTCAACAGAATAATAGATGAAAACTTCCCCAAACTAAAAAAAGACAAACCAATACAAATACAAGAAGCACATAGAACTCCAAACAGACAAGATCAGAAAAGAAATTCTCCACACCACATCGTAGTTAAAATGCTAGACACCCAAAACAAAGAGAAAATCCTTAAAGCCACAAGAGAAAAACAACAAGTGACCTATAAGGGGAAACCTATCAGAATTACAACTGACTTCTCAACGCAAACTATGAAAGCAAGAAGAACCTGGAGCGAAGCATTCCCAGTGTTAAGGGACAATAGATGCCAACCCAGGTTAACTATTCCCAAAGCAAAAATGTCCTCATTATTAGTTGAAGGAGAGAGTATAAGAGAAACCTTCCCATGATGTAAACAAGTTGAAGGAATACTTTTCTGGAAACCACCTCTTCAGAGAATACTTGAAGCAACTTCAAAGGAGGCGAAGAAAGGAGCAAACCAACCCCCAAGGCACCTAGAAAAGAAGCAATAAAAGCATAATGCAGAAGTAGAAACCTGAAACCAAAACACGCAATGGATAACAAGCAAAAGGAAGCACACAAACCCATATCAGTCATAACCTTAAATATTTAATGGAGCTGAACTTCCCCAAATCAAAAGACCAATAGACTGGAGATTGGATTAGAGAAACAAGAATCCATGGATATGCTGGTCTACAAGAAAACCATTCTTACCTTCAAGGACAGGGCACCCCTTAAAGTGACAAGGTGGGAAGAAATATCCAAGCAAATGGTACCAAAAGAAGCAGGTGTTGCTATTTATATATCAGACAAAATAGCACTTCAAGTAAAAAGAAATCAGAAAAGTATAAAGAAGGTCCATTACATTTTTTATAAAGGACAAATTCACCAAGAAGATTTCACAATATATAATATATATGCACCAAACAACCGGTCATCAAACTTTATAAGACATCTCTCTAGGACCCAAAAGTACACAGATAAACCCCAGTACAAACTCATAGTAAGTGATTTCAATACTCCACTGAGTCCTTTGGATAGGTCAACAGGACAAAGAGAAAAGAGACATCTGAACTGAACAATATATTCAGGACTTCCACAGACAAATATTGAATGTTTCACCCAAACACTGGAGAATACACTTTCTAATCACACCCCCATGGGTAACAATTCTCCAAAATCACCCCAAAAATCCTGGGACGCAGAAGAAACCTCAAAATACAAAAAGATATGGAAAATATTTCAGGCATTCTATAGACCACAGTGCAATAAGCTCAACATCAACACCAGGATTAAACCCTACATGACCTACAAGAACACACACTGGGAGACTAAACAAAACACTCTTGAATAATGAATGGGTCCAAGGAAGAGATTAAGAAAGAAATAAAATGCCATTCCGAACTAATGGATGAACTGACCACAATACAACAACAACGAAAACTATGGGATAACCTGAAAAGCATCCTAAGAGGAAGTTTATAGCACCTGGGTGCTCCAGTTAGAAAAAACAGAAAAGAGCAACTGTGAAGATCTAACACTACAGCTATAAAAGCAACTTGAGAGGACACAAAACAGATGAACCCTAAATGCAAAGACAGGAAGAAAATAACAAATCATCAGCAGAAATCCAAATGAAATAGAAACAAAGAAAAACAATACAAAAACAATCAATGAATCCAAAGTTGGTTCTCTGAAAGAATAAACAAGATAGAAAGAACACCGAGCCCAGTTTTACAAAAGAAGAGAAGGTAAACAACTACCAAATCAATACAATCCATGATGAAAAGGGAAATATCACAAACAGACAAGGAAAATGATCCAAAAAATCATCCAGGAATACTCAAGAACCTATACTTCGACCGAAGTTGTGAAAACCAGAAGAAATGGATGAATATCTGAAATCCTGGGAATCACCAAAGCTCAACCAAGAAGAGATCCTCCGCTTAAACAGACCCATAATACAGAAGAAAAGGAAATAAAAAACTCCAATAAAAAAAAAAAAAAAAAATCTAGCCCAGGCACACGGTTATCACGGCAGAATTATAAAACATTTCCACAAAACACTACAACCATTATTTTCTGGAAATTTTTAGAAAAGGATACATATAGAAGGAATTATCTCCAATTCCTTCCTATCGACAGCCACCATCACTCTACTTCCCACGACCAGGCAGAGATCACTACAAAAGGGAGAACTGTAGACCCCATCTCCCTAATGAACACACAGATGCCAAATTCTAAACAGGATCCTGGCAAATCACGTACATGACCCGCCATCAAGAAGATCATGCATCTAGACCAAATTGGATTCCTACCAGAGGTGCCAGGATGGTTCAACCATGACAAAATCACTACACACATCATCAAACACATGAAATGGAATGAAGAGAAAAACCACACCATCATCTCAATTGATGCTGAAAAAGCCTTTGACAAATCCAGCATCCCTTCATGCGTAAAGTCCTAGAAGCAATTGGATTGGAGGCGATCATTATCCGTCAATGAATCCAAAGCCATTAAGGAAGAAAACCCACAGCCCATATATCCTAAAATGGGGAAACCAAACAAAAAAAAAACATGTCCCTTTAAAGTTGGGAACCTCAGAAGCGTGCCCCGGTCACCACTCTTTCAGATATATTGCTTGAAACACGTGTAGAGCAAAAGCAAGAAAAGAAATAAAGGACGTACTTAAATTGGACAGAGAAGAAGTCAAAGCTATCCCATTTGCTATGATTATGATTGTGTTACTTTAAGGAATGCTAAAAAATCCACCAAGAAAAGCTCCTAAGAAATGATTAGAACAGCTCACAGCAAAGTGTCAGGAGTACAAAATTAACCTAAAAAAAAATCAATGGCCTTTCCTAACAACCAAGAACAAGCAACTGGGAAAAATCATTCAAAGAGAACTTTCACACTCACAATAGCCTCAAAAAACAATAAAATAGCTAGGACCAAACCTAACCAAAGACCCAAAAGATCTCTGGCACAATTTTAAGAACATTTAAAAAATAAATTGAAATGGGCCGGGCGTGTTGGCTCACGCCTTGAATCCTAGCATTGGGGAGGCAGAGACAGGCGGATCTCTCTGAGATTGAGGCGGGACTGGGATGGTTCACAGAGTGAGTTTCCAGGACAGCTA
>VZQC01011427.1:346957-469678 GCA_009823505.1 Rhizomys pruinosus | reverse complement strand
GGCCATGTTTATTTCAGCTCTCTTCACAATAGCAAGGAGCTGGAACCAACCCAAATGCCCCTCAACTGATGAGTGGATAGAGAAAATGTGGTACATCTACACAATGGAGTTCTATGCAGCAGTAAAGAAAGATGACATCATGAGCTTTGCAGGAAATGGCTGGAGCTAGAGGACATCATGCTGAGTGAAGTAACACAGTCCCAGAAAGACAAACGACGAATGGTATCCCTCATCTGTGGATGCTAGTGCCAATTACATAGTTGTAAGTATTTCTTGTTCATGGCCCCTTGAGCTTTTGTCCAAAGCAGTTGGGAGTGATGCATGTTGGAAACAACAACAACAACAATAAGAACAACAGAACGGACTGCATCAAAGAACTGACTGAAACGGTGAACTTCTGCTCAAAACAGTCATCTTCCACATGGAGGATATTGAGAAAGACTGAGAAAGAGATGAAAAGCATGTTTGGCAGAATGCATGAGCTCTGGTGGGGTGGGGGGATGGGGGTACACAGGCCTAGATTTGATAATATATACATATATATAAATAAATTTAAAAAACAGATTTGTGATATCAAACTTGAAAAAAAAGTTTGACTTAATTTTGTAGAATGTAGGCAGAACACCCTGTTTTACTACATGTTTTACATCCTTTCTAGACATTCATATTTTTTTCATCTAGGATTTCCACTGTTAAGAACCCAGGACAAGCAGGCAAAAACCAGTGTTCATTGCCATGTTATTCTGACAGGAAAACACATACTTAAAAGTCTGACATCAAGCTGGATATGGTGGCACACACCTTTAATCTCACATTAGGGAGGCTGAGGCAGGTAGGTCTCTGTGAGACCAAGGCCAGCCTGATGAACATCATGAGTTCCAGGCTATCTGGGGGCTAAAAGGAGACCATGTCTCAACATCTCAACAATAACAAAAGAGATGAGAGAGAGAGAGAGAGAGAGAGAGAGAGAGAGAGAGAGAGAGAGAGAAAATCTGATACCAGAGGGATAGTGAAATAAATTATAATATGTTTACAAGAAAGAATATGTTCCTACGTTATCAGTCTCTTATTCCTTTGAAACTAGGTCTTTCACTGAACCTGGAGCTAGGCTTGTGGCCAGTAAGCCTCACGGATCCTCCTGTCTCTGCTCACCCCGAGTCCTGAGGAGCCAGATTTTTTACATGGATGCTGGGATCCACTTGTGTAGCAAGTGCTCTTACCCACTGAGCCACCTCTTTAAGCCTCGGAAGATGGAATATTATGTAGTCATTCAAGTAGCATTTAAAATATTTTTGATTGATTTTTTATTTTATGTGTATGAGTGTCTTTCCTACATGTATGTAAGTGCACTATGTGCATTGCAGTACCCATAGAGGTCAGAAGAGGGTGTTGAAGCCCTTGCAATGAGAGTTATGAATGGTTGTTAGCTGCAATGTGGGTGCTGGGAACTGAACCTAGGGTCTTTGCAAAAGCAGCCAGTGTTCTTAACTGCTGAACCCCCTCAAGTGACATTTTAAAGTAATGCTTAATGGAATGGAAATATAGTCAAGATATAATGTAAAAGATTAGAAAAGACAAAAATAATCTGCCTATTGTATATTCTTGCTCAAAATTTAAAAGTGAACAGTCTGTGGTGGTGCATGATTATAATCCCAGTACTTTGGAGGTATAGGTAAGAATATTAGCATTCAAGATCATTCTTGACTACATACTGAGTTTGAAGCCAGCCTGGGGTGCATGAGACCTGCCATAAATAAATAAATAAATATCCCCCAATAAAATGAAAAGGTGGGGGGAAAATAAGATAGCTCAGAGGGTAAAGGGTAGAAGGAGAGAATTAACTCTCACAAATTATGCTCTGACATACACACATAGCACTTGCCCTCACATACACATAATAAGTAAATAAAAATTAAAAACTATTTTTTTCACTTTTTGACAGTTTTATTTATAAAGTTTTCTTTTTTTTACATTTACCCCTTTAATTTTATATTACTCTAAAGTATGCATACATACCCTCCCTCCATATGCCACAATTACAAAGTCTGAAAAATAAGTGGTAGGTTAATTCTAGATTCCCATTAAGTTATTCACATTATAATTGGTACGGTTTCTTTCAGGTAAAAAAAAAAAATTAAAAAAAAATATATATATACACATTCCTTAGTTTGCCTTACTACTAAGTATTTGGTGGCTAGCATCCACAGATGAGGGATATCATTTTTCATTTGTTTTTCTGGGACTGTATTACTTCACTTAGCATAATGTCTTCTAGTTCCATCCATTTACCTACAAAGTTCATGATGTCATATTTCTTTACTGCTGTATAGAACTCCATTGTGTAGATGTACCACATTTTCTCTATCCACTCATTGCTTGAGGGACATTTGGGTTGGTTCCATCTCTTTGCTATTATGAATAGACCTGCAATAAACATGGAAGTGCATGTTATCTCTGTGGTAGGATGAGTCTTGTGGGTATATACCCAGGAGTGGCATGACTGGTCAGGTGGTAAGTTCATTTTGAGTCTTTTAAGCGTTCTCCACACTGCTTTCCATAGTGGTTGTATGAGTTTACACTCCCACCAGCAGTGGATGAGTGTTCCCCTTTCCCCACAACCTCTCCAGCATTTGGTGTCTTTTTGTTTTTGTGATCTTAGCCAGTCTTATCAGAGTGAGGTGATATCTTAAAGTGGTTTTAATTTGCATTTCCTTAACTATTAATGATGTTGAACACTTTTTAAGATGTTTTCTCAGTTTGCCTTACTACGAGGTATTTGGTGGTAGCATCCACAGACGAGGGATACCATTTGTCATTTGTTTTTCTGGAACTGTGTTACTTCACTTAGCAAAATGTCTTCTAGTTTTATTTCCTCATTGGTGAAGTCTCTGTTCAGCTCTTTACTCCATCTCTTGAGTGGGTCATTTGTTTTCTTATGTCTTTGTTTTTTGAGTAGTTTATGTATTCTGGAGGTTAATGCTCTATCAGATATATCACTGGTGAAGGTTTCTTCCCACTCTGAGGTAGGGGTTTAATTTTATTCTTCTAAAAATGGTGATCCAGTTTGGCCAGCACCATTTGCTGAAGATACTGTCTTTCCTCCATTGAGTCTTTTCTGTCCCTTTGTCAAATATGAGGTGGCTGAAATTGTATGAGGTCAAGTTTGGATCTTCAATTTTGTTCCATTGGTATATGGTCTGGTTTTGTGCCAGTACAAGTCTGTTTTTATGACTATAGCCCTCCAATATAGTTTGAAGTCTGGTATAGTGATCCCCCTGTACTGCACTTTTAATTCAGGGTTGCTTTGGCTATTCAGGGTCTTTTTGTTTTCCCCTATGAATTTAAGGATTTTTTTCTAAGTCTGTGAAGAAACTCTTGAGGATTTTAATTGGGATTGCTTTGAATCTGTATATTAATTTGGGTAGAATGGACATTTTTACTATATTAATTTTTCCAATCCATGAGCATGGGAGATCTTTCCATCTTCTGATGTCTTCTTCAATCTCCTTCCTCAGGTGTTTAAATTTTTTGTTGTAGAGATCTTCAGTGTCTTTGGTTAAATTTTTCCTTAGTTATTTTATTTTTGTGTGTGGCTATTGTGAGTGGGAAGGTCTTCTTGTATTCCTTCTCCAGTTGCTTGTTGTTGGTGTAAAAAAAAGGCTACTGGTTTTTTTCTAGGTTAACTTTGTATCCTGCCACTTTACTGAAACTCTTTATCATTTCTAGGCATTTTCTGGTAGAATTTTTAGCATCCCTTAGGTAAACTATCATATCATCTGTGTGCTGGATAGCTTTAGTGTCAACTTGACACACCTGGGTTGCCTGGGTTGAGGGAATTGGTTCCATTGGATTGGCCTGTGGGCATGTCTGTGGAGTATTGTCTTGACTGTTGAGCAATGTGGGAGGGCCCAGCCCACTATGGGTGGTGCCACCCCTGGGCAGGTTATTATGTACAGTATAAGAAAGCAGGCTGGTAAATGCCATTTCAAGAAAAAAAAAAAAAAAAAAAGAAAGCAGGCTGGGCATGGGCCAAGGGAGCAAGCCAGTAAGCAGCATTCCCCCATGGCCTGTGCTTCAGCTCCTGCCTCCAGGTTCCTTCCCTGAGTTCCTACCTTGGGGTCCCTCAGGGATGAACTGTAACCCTGGAGATGTGAGCCACATAAACCCTTTCCTCCACAAGTTGGTGGTGGTCAGTGTGTTTTGTCACAGCAACTGAAGACAAACTAGAACAGAAATTAGTACCAGAGAGTGGGCTATTGCTGTGACAGACCTGACCTTGGTGTTCTGGGGGAGGATTGTGGAAGCATTTGGAACTTTGGGCTAGAAAAATCATTCAGTGTCTAAAGTTCATTGCTGTGGAACTTGGAACAGTTATTCTGAAAGAGTTGTAGATGATGGAGGCCTGGTTTGTGAAGCTTCAAGGGGAAGCAGAGACCATCAGGGCTATTTGCATGATATTTTTTAATTAAGAATCTGTGGGTTCTGGTTAGCTGGGGCTGTAGAATCATCTGTAGGTAACAAGAGACTAGAACCTGAAAGTGAAACCTTTGTTGTACTGAGACAATTGATGCTGGTTAGCTGGGGCTGAAAAATCAGCTGTAAGTAACAAGGGACTAGCATCATTGTAGTGAAATCTGGGAAGAATTTCTTAAGGGTCAGCACACAGAAGCTATGTTCCAGAAGGGGCCTGAGCTTCCACGTCAAGCCAGAAGCAGGATGTGTGGTAATGTGTAAAAGTTTCCTATATGGTTCTGGTGTTGACATTTGAAGAGATTACAGAGAGCAGCCAAGGCTTGGTACTATGAGAGACCAGGAAAGACCATTGGTAGAAGTGCACCTCTGTTGTAGTGAAGACTCCAGGATTGCAGGGGTCATGGAGAGAAGCTGAGGCTAAGCACCAGGAGAAGTCATGAGAGACTGAAGAGAGAGGTGAAGGTGCAGCCTCAGTTTCAGTGAAGACCCCAACCTTTTGGAGATGCCAGGATCATGGGATGACCACTAAGAGCAGCAACTGGTGGGGAATGGAGCTGGACTGGGCCCGCAAGATGAGCTGTGTGTGCTGTGGACAGCAGAGTCAGGGAAATAGAGCTGCTGAAACCCTTTGGAGCCCAGAAGAATGTGAGTGAATCCCAGATGTCCAGCTTTGAGCTATTTTGCTGAAGTTAGGTTTTGCTTAGGTGTGCCCGATTCTTCCCTCTGAAATAACACAGTACTTGTTTTGGATTTTACAGGAGCCCACAGTTAAGAGACTTCTTTTTTCTCTATGTGTATGAATGTACTGTCTGCATGCAGGTCTGTGCACCCGTGTCGTGCAATGCCGCGGAGGTCAGAAGAGGGTGTCAGATTCCCCTGGAACTGGAGTTCTCCTGGAATTGGACTTTCAGAGGTTCTCAGCCACCATGTGAGTGCTGGGGATCAAACCTGGGTCCTCTGCAAGAGCAGTCAGCACTCTTAACCTCTAGGCCATCTCTCCAGCCCCAGTTAAGACACTTTTAAAAAACTGCGAACTTTTAAGTGCTTGGACTTTTTAAGGACTGTGGGACTTTTAAGGTTGTACTATCTTATGTTGCAATTAATTTTAACAACATACCTTGGGGATAAGAAATGGAAATGTGGTGGTTTAATAAGTGATGTGTTTTGTGTGTCAAGTCAACAAAGGGTCAAATGTTCTGGATAGCTTTAGTGTCAACTTGACACACCTAGGTTGAGGGAACCTCAACTGGGGAATTGGCTCCATTGGACTGGCCTGTGGCCACATCTGTGGAGTATTGTCTTGATTGTTGAGCAGTGTGGGAGGGCCCAGCCCACTATGGGTGGTGCCACCCCTGGGCAGGTTGTTATGTACAATATAAGAAAGCAGGCTGGGAATGGGCCAAAGGAACAAGCCAGTAAGCAGCATTCCTCCATGGCCATCAGCTCCTGCCCCCAGGTTCCTGCCCTGAGTTCCTACCTTGGGGTCCCTCAGTGATGAACTGTAACCCCAGAGTGTGAGCCAAATAAACCCTTTCCTCCCCTGGTTGGTAGTGGTCAGTGTGTTTTGTCACAGCAACTGAAGACAAACTAGAATAATCTGCAAAGAGGGATAGCTTGATTTCCTCTTTTCCAATTAGTACTCCTTTAATTTCCCTTTCTTGCCTTATTGCCCTAGCAAGCATTTCAAGCACTATATTGAAGAGGAGTGGTGTAGGGGACAGCCTTGCCATATTCTTGTCTTTAAGGGGAATGTTTCTAACTTTTCTCCTTTTAGGATGATGTTGGCTGTGGGTTTTCTGTATATAGCTTTGATTACATTGAGGAATGTTCCCTCCGGTCCAGTTCCCTCCAGGACTTTAAGCATGAAGGGATGCTGAATTTTGTCAAAGGCTTTTTCTGTGTCAATTGAGATGATTGTGTGGTTTTTGTCTTTCAGTCCATTTATGTGTTTATGATATTTATTGATTTACATATGTTTAACCATCCCTGCATCTGTGGTATGAATCCAACTTGGTCATAATGGATGATCTTTTTGATGTGTTCAGTTTGCAAGTATTTTGTTGAGAATTTTTGCATCTATGTTCATTAATGAGATGGGTCTACAGTTTTCTTTTTTGGTTGTATCTTTGCCTAGTTTTCGTATTAGAGTGATGCTGGCTTCATAGAAGGAATTTGGGACATTTCCCTCTGCTTGTATCCTTCTGAACAGTTTTAGTAAGAATGGTTGTAAGTCCTCTTTAAATGTTTTATAAGATTCTGCTGTGAAACAATCTGGGCCTGGGCTTTTTTTAGTTGTGAGGTTTACTATTACATTTTCAATTTCCTCATATATTATGGGTCTATTTAACCTGTCAATCTCTTCTTGGTTAAGCTTTGCTTGATTCTAGTGTTTCAGATATTCATCCACTTCTCTTATGTTTTCAAATTTAGTAGAGTATAGGTTTCTGAAGTATTCTCATATGATTGTCTGGATCTTTTCTCTGTCTGTTGTGATGTTTCCCTTTTCATTATGAATACTATTCATTTGGAGTTGCTCTTTCTTTCTTTTGGTTAACTGAGCTAGAGGCTCATCTATCTTGTTCAAAGAACTAGCTTTTGGATTCATTGATTCTTTGTATCATTTTCTTTGTTTCTATTTCATTGATTTCTACTCTGATCTTTGTTATTTCTTCCTGTCTGTTGGGTTTAGGGTTCCTTTGTTGTTGTCTCTCAAGTGTTTTTAGCTGCATGTTCAGGTCAGATGTGTCTCTGTTTATTCTTTGTCCAGTTGACCTATCTAATGGGTTCAGTGGGGTATTGAAATCCCCCAATATTCATGTGCTGGAATCAGTCTGTGCCTTGAGGTCCTGTAGAATTGTGTTCATATAGTTCAGTGCATGGGAGTTTGATGTGTATATATTCATGATTGTGAAATCTTCATGGTTAATTGTTCCTTTGATATGGATGTAGTATCCCTCTTTGTCTCTTCTGATTAGTTTTACTTTGAAGTCTATTTTGTCCGATATTGGAAAAGCAACTCTGGATTGCTTTTTGGTACCATTTGCTTGGAATATTTTTTCCATCCTTTCACTTTAAGTTGTTGCCTATCCTTGAGAGTGAGATGGGTTTCTTGTAGACAGAATATAGATGGGTTCTGTTTCCTAATCCATTCTCCCAGTCTGTGTCTTTTGATTGGGGGGAGGGAGGGTTCAGCCCATTAATATTTGGGTTTTTTTTTTTTTTTTGGTCTTTTCGAGACAGGGTCTCCCTGTAGCTCCAGCTGTCCTGGAGACTCTGTAGACCAGGCTGGCCTTGAACTCACAAAGATCTGCCTGCCTCTGCCTCCCAAGTGCTAGGATTAAAGGCATGCACCACCACGCCCAGCAGCCCATTAATATTTAAGGTTATTATTGAGAGATGTGTGCTGCTTCCTTTCACTTTATTTTCTGTTTGCATTCTTGGTCTATGTTTGTATTTCTGCAGCTACACTTTTATTCATTAATCTCTCTAGGTGCTTGGGGATAGTTGCTTCTTTCCTCTGACCTTTGAATTACTTTGAGTATTTTCTGAAGGGTTTGTTTCCTGGAAATGAATTTTTTCATCTTGTTTATGGCATGAAAGATTTTTCTTTCTCCTTCAACTATAATTAACATTTTTGCTGGGTATAGTAGTCGGGGTTGGCATCTATAGTTGTTTAGTACCAGGAATACTTTGGTCCACGTTCTTCTGGCTTTCATCTTTTGCACTGAAAAGTCAGCTGTAATTCTGATGGGTTTCCCCTTATATGTAACTTGTTGTTTTTCTCTTGTGGTCTTCAGTAATTTGTCTTTGTTTTGGGCATTTAGTGTTTTAACTATGATATGGCATGGAGTATTCCTTTTCTGATCTTGTCAATTTGGTGTTCTATGTGCTTCTTGTATTTGTATGGGTTTGTCATTTATCAGTTTGGGGAAATTTTTTTCTATTATTCTTTCGAAGATCTGATCAATTCCTTTGTCCTGAGATTTTTCTCCTTCCTCTATCCCTATGATGTGGAGGTTTGATCTTTTCATAGTGTCCCATATTTCCTGATTATTCCACTCTTGTGACTTTAAAATTTTTTTCATACTCTTTGTTTGAGCATTGCAGTTCTTCCACCTTGTCTTCCAGTGTTGATATTCTACTTCATCCAAACTGTTACTGAAGCTTTCCTGCTGATTGGATGAGTGGGCAATTTCCTTTTTCACTTCGTCCTGTGATTGCTTTAGTATTTCCAGTTCCTTTTGGAGTTTGTCATTCTCTACTTCTAGATCTTTGGTTCACTGGTCAGTTTCTTGTTTCATTTCAGTGTGGGATCTTTTCAGTGTTCCCACTTCATTCCTGAGTTTGTCATTCTCTCCCTTGGTTTGTACTTTCTATTGTTGTTCTTTTAAGATCTGTGTTCTGGGTTATCTCCAGTGAAAACTCATTGTTGGAATCTTCTATAGGACTGCTAGATTTTGTTGGGGATTTATTATTGGCTTTTCCGATGTTGTTGATCTTCCTTTGTGTTCTTGACATATGGATTTGATTTGTTGTTTATAATCTGAATAGAAATTCAAATGCTTCTTTGTTTGGTAGAAGGCCTGTTCCTCTCGGTTGGAAGGTTTGCTGTCTCTTCTGTTACTTTGTGCTCTGAGTTACTTTCTCTGTTCCCACTGGGATGGCCACCAGGGTGGTGGGCATCACTGGTTTTTGCCTGCCCAATCCTGTCACCACCAAGATCAGGCCTTACCTGATCTGGTCTGGAAGTTGGAGCAGCTCTAGAGACCCTGCACCTGAAGCAACAGGTCTCAGGTGGTCTTGGAACCCTGTATCAGAAGTGACTGGGCTTGGGTGGTCCTGGAACCTGCCTATTGAGAAGCCAGGGCTGTCACTCACCCTGCACTGGAAGCAACAGGGCTGGGATGGTCCTGGAATCCTGGTCTGGAAGCAACAGGGCTCCAATGGTCCTGGAAACCTGCACCAGAGGTGACAGGGCCGGAAAGGTCCTGGAATCTGCCTGCCCAATAGTCTGCCCTGTCACTCTCCAAAAATTAGTTTAAAAAATTAGAAGGGCACATTTTTATAAGCAGAAGGCGATGGTAATGGTATTTATATCTGGGTGGTGATTAATTTTCTTCACAGTTTTCTCTATTTTCTGTGTCTCTAGACTTGGCATATGTTACTTTTATAATTAAAATGAAATATAGAGTGCATTTGAAGGAATCTGTGCATCTATGGCACTGAATTGCAAGAGGAAAGGCTGATTTCACAGTTCCTTCTAGAAGCTTTACGTTCATGACCTGGTTCCTCTCAAGGAGCTCAGACCTCTAACTGTCTGAGGACAGCTTCAGTAAGGGGGGAAGGGGGTGGTGTCTTTACTGCTTATTTCATTTCCTTTTCTTGTATCTCTGGAATCTTTCCTTCCTTTGTGCAAGAGAACAGAAACATACCTCAGTGTGTTAACAGGATCTTCACAAAGCCAGCTGGTTCCTGGCAGCAGGCAGCAGGCCTTCCGAGGTTTATTTATGGGTTGCAAAGCCTGCCTCCCTCTTCTCCAAACCCCTCTCAGCTCTGCTGGATATCCACAGTTCATTCCTATCTGATGCTCCCTTCTTCAGGACAACCACTGAGATGAGATTCATGTTCGCTTAGATTTTCACTCGCCAGATGAGCTTGTCAGAATCTTGGTTTTACTTTTGGTTTTCTTTTTAAACAAAACTCAGTTGTGGTAAAGATATGTATACCACATAACAATTAAATCAACATTCATATTAAATATTAAAGTATATTATATCTGTATCCACTCCAATAGCTTCTGATGTAATAAAAAGAAACTGAATTTTCACAGGAAACTCTTCGTAAGTCACCACGTGAATCTAAGGGTCACTCAGAAATTCAATGGCAGATATCATTGAGGAAAGAACAGAAGAAAAAAATAATGGGCAAGTTGGGAGAAAGAGTGTTTTATACTATAGCCAATATATGACCCTGTGTGCATGCATGCATTGTATACACACACACACACACACACACACACACGCACACTCACGCCACAGAAGGTCATGAAAATTCTTCTTGGCCTACACAGCAGGAAACAGGTAGAGAGAAAACAAAGGTTTAAACTGACCTAAATTTAAGTATTCAGGGCTGGGGCTATAGCACTATTGGTAGAATGCTTGGTTAGTATGCATGAAGCCTTGGGTTCAATTCCCAGTACTGTACAAATCAGATGTGTTGATACATGCGTATAATCGTAGCCCTCAAGAGGTAGAGGCAGGAGGATCAGAAGTTCAAGATCATCCTCAACTACCTAGCAAGTTTGAAGTCTGGCTGGGCTACATGAGACCCAGTCTCATAAAAACTATTAAGTATTTGGGGCTGGAGGGATAGTACAGTAGTTAAGAGCACTACTTACAAAGGATCTGGGTTTAGTTCCCAGAACCCACATGGCAGCTAACAACTGTCTGCAACTCCAGTTCTGAGGAATCCAATGTCCTCTTCTGGGCTTCTTGGGCATTTCATGCATGTGGTGCATTTACACACAAGCAGGCAAAATAATCATACTCATACATATAAATTAAAAATTAAACACATCAAATATTCACACTTGGCTATGGACACCCTATGGACAGCACAGAAAGAGATACAGTAGGTTGGATGCCCTGGGAGCTAAACACCTTTGCTTGTTCTTTCTCTCCAGTACTCTGGTACCTTGCAAGGCTGTTTCAAGCCTATATAGATTGCAGTTGCTATAGCTGAGTGTGATACCAGAAACACAGAGGTCCTGAGAGACAGCTGAGGTGGACCTGCTTCTCTTTGAGGCACTGAGTAGATATTAGCATTGTTAAAATCTGTTAAAATAACTATTAAAGTTAATGATAGACAGCCGTCATAGCCATAAACAAACATGTTGAGGGATGGGGCAATTTGACTCCTTATTTGGAAGCTTCTGGCCTCTCTCCTGCTGTCCTGGTGGCCTTGAGCAAAAGGTCTATCAGTCAAGGAACAACCTGAACCACTCTCATACAAGCACCAGCTGTCTTAAACAGTTTATGGATGTCTTAAGGAAACTACATCATGGCTGCTTACTCTAACTCCCTGAAGGTGTGGCCCCCACCATGGCTATGTGAGGAATTTTTTTTCCTGTTACAAGCCTTGATAACCTTGCAAACTATTTCTGCCCAGGCCAGAGGGGCATCACTGCCCCTGGTGGCCTAACAGAGAAACTGCTGTAAGTGGAACACGGGACAATGGGGAATTGATGTAAACACCTACTTTCATCTGCATAAAAGGTTTTCTGTGATTGATGCAAGCATTCCTTTCTTAGCTTTATAAGCAGGCTGTGCACTCACTTGGTGAGGCGGCTGGGAGGCTCGGAAGGAAGGAAGGAAGGAAGGAAGGAAGGAAGGAAGGGAGGAAGGAAGGGAGGGAGGGAGGGAGGGAGGGAGGGAGGGAGGAGGAAGAAAGTGAGAAAAAGGAAAGGAAGGGAGAAGAAGAAGGAGGAAAAAGAAGAAAGAAGAATACAAGAAAAGAAGAGGAGAGAGAGAGAGAGAGAGAGAGAGAGAGAGAGAGAGAGAACAACAGCAGAGACAGTGGCGTTGAGTGTGGGCAGGCTAAACTGCAAACATGTTGCCAAATGCCCATAGCTTGACAGGTGGAAAACAAAGGGAGCCACACCACAGGAGCAGGGGAGCTCGGAACTCCTTACCTTTGATGGGGGTAGAGGAGGGGCCAAGGTGACAGCCTACAGCCCAGCAATTGTTAAAGGCAGGGGTTATAGCAGCAGGGGTTATACGTGACATCAACATCCACTCTCAGCATCGGAAGTGGCAATGGGCTCCCATTGCTGCAGGCTCAGGAATCTTGACACAGTAGGCCCCAAAGAGTAGCAGCAACTATTCTCAAGGGCTGAGGAATCCCATTTCCTAGACCTGTGCAAGAGCTATTAACACTGACAACGCTAAAGATTCCACTCCCAGGGCGGGACTGCATGAGAGCCTGAACACGAGAGGGCGCCACTTGCTGCTGCTCCTACCTTAGTGCTATCCTTGAGCGCTGTGGTCAAGTGCTTATGGTTACAAAAACTGCGAAGCACCAGCACCAGAAGAGCTTCTTTCTCACTCGTGAGTGGGGTAGTGGTGGTGGTGGTGGTGGTTATGAAACAGGGTCTCATGTATTGCAGGCTGGGCTTGAACTCGCTATATAGCTGAAGGTGACCTTGAACTCTTGATTTTTCTGCCTCCATCTTTCAAAGTACTGGGATTACAGGCATGTGCTACTACACATCCTTGTACTCCTGATTTCGATCTTGTAGAGCAGTAAGACATCAGCTATCTGACTGGCAATGCAGGGACAGCCTTACCTGCCTCCCTAAGTTTCTGAAGTGGCATATGGTTCCTGAGCCTCCCTCAAAGGGGCAGAAGAGGCCAGGGTGGGAGAGGGCAGGATGCTCCAGTGTCTCTTGGTCATAATTAAGAGATATTTCCACAAAAAGTAGTGTGAGCTTTATGATTTGGGCCATCAGAAACCAAGAAGCCTTGCTGTCGTGGCCACATGTGCCTCCAAACACCTCTTTAGAGTGGACATGCTCACTCCATAGTGGTTGGGAATAATAGGTACTGTGTATGTTCCCTGGGAATTGTCCTGACTGTGAGGAATTGTCCCTTGGGTAGAATCAGCCTCAGTGGCTGGCTTATATAGAGGTACAAAGTTAGCCTTTCTTGAAGATGTTATTTGTGTGAAAACACCCATTGAGATAGGCAAGACTTGATGTGTCAAAAGCACAGAAGCCTGGAGATCTGTGTCTACTAGAAAAATGACTCTTACAACCAGTCAAATGCTTTTCTCACTCCATCTGGAAGGTGAAACTTGGCTAGCTGGCCACTGTTGCTTGCTGACCCTGGACACATAAACTACATATCCCAGTCAACTTGCCCTTGGGTTGGGGACTTGTGCCTGAGCTCTAGACAGTGAACTGTAGAAGGAGTGGTGTCACCATATAAGGGCAGTCAGACCTGCATTACCACGTGCCTGTGTAAACTGAACTGGGTCACGATACCCTCTTTTTACATCAGTATGCCCTCTCAGTTTGGTGGTTCAGTCAGAAACACTCACTGAGAAGTTAGACTGTGCTAATCTCCTTTATAATATAATAATATAATATACTATTCAATTTGCTAAAAATTTTGTTAAGAATTTTTCCATAAGCACCACTAGGATATGTTTTATTGCTTTTAAAATATTTTTCCTAGTTTTGTTACTATATTAAGGCTGGCCTCAGAGACTGAGTTATGATTCCTTCTGCTTCTAGTTTCTGGAAGGTATTAATAGATAACATAATTTTCCTTACATATCTGAAGGTTCTGATGAGTTGTGCTCTCATTTTAATTTTATTAAAGGGATATTTAATTTCCTCCCTGATTTTATGCATGACCCTCTGATTAATGAGTATATTGTTGAATCTCCATATATTTGTATAGTTTGATATTTCTTTTACTATTGATCTGATAAGATCCAAGAAATTATTTTGATTTTTTAAAAAAATATTTAACTCACTATATAGATCACGCTGCTTCAGCCTCAGAGATCTCCTGCATCTGCCTCCCAGTGCTGGCATTAAAAGGGTATGCTACTACCACACCCAGCATGTTTAGCTTTTAATTACCAAGTAGCTGGCCACATGCAGATTACAGTTACCATATAGCAACTCATGGCCCTGCCCAAATCCCCAATGGGCAGTTGGACTTTTTAAACCTAGCCAGCTGCTGACAGGGCTGAAGTATTTTAATTAGGACCTTCCTGTCAAATGGATTCCATCCAAACATTACTTAAGCAAACATGATAATATAAGAAATCTGAAGTCCAGTTGGAGGCAGTTTTCTCATCCAGGTGAAGGCATCTGAAAACTACATATGCACACTGTCATGGGTTTCCGTTTCCTTTTTTCAGGAGGGTGAAAACTACCCTAATTTTGGGTCATCCTGAGTTCAATCCTTCCCCAGGACTTACATGGTAAAAGGAGAAAACAGATTATTCCATGTTTTTCTGACTGACCTCTGGACCTGTATCTCCTGAAACAGGCAGGTGACCACTCAGCATGTGGCCAGAGCTCTGCTAGATGCAGCAGCCCCAGCACAAGCCCCAGTGGAAAAGGTAGCCAAGAGCCCTATTTTGGTTTTTAAAAAATACATTTTCCTTTTTTATGTGTATGTGTGTATCTGTATGTGTGTGTATGCCACACGTGTGCAGGTACCCTTAGAGGCCAGAAGAGAGTGTTGGATCCTCTGGAGCTGGAGTTACAGGCAATTGTGAGCTGCCTGACATGGGTACTGGGAACCAAACTCAGGACTTACACAGAGGAGTACATGCTCTTAACTACTGAGCCATCTCCCAGCCTGGCTTTCTTTTCTTACCTTACCTTTCCTTTCTTTTCTTTTCTTTTTTCTTTTTTGAATTTTTTTAAAAATTTACTGAGACTTCTTTGTTATCTAATATTTTAAAGAAAGTTTCATGGGCGATGAGAGAATGTATATTCTGAGGCTGTTGGGTAAAATATTCTGTAGATGTTTGTCAAATCCATTGGATTTATGTTACAGTTTAGCACTTCAGTTTCTTATTGATTCTTACTTTGGATGAGCTATCTAGTGGTGGCAATGGGACATAGAAGCCACCTGTTATCCCTTTTTGTCCAGAAGTGTTTGTTTTATGAAAATAGACACATCAACATCAGTGCCTATATATTTATAACTTATAATATATTTTTCTTTCATTTTTAATATTTATTTTTATTTTATGCATGAGTTTTTTGCCCATATGTAAGTGCAACTGTGTCATACAATGCTAAAGAAGGGCATCAGATCCCCTGGAACTGGAGTTCTGGATTGCTGTTAGCCACCGTGTGGGAGCTGAGAACTGAAACCAGGTTCTTTGCAAGAGCAACCAGTGCTCTTAACCACTGAGCCATTTCTCCAGCCTCAAACTGATTTATTTTGTGTATGAACATTTTGCCTGCATGTGTGTAGGTGCACCATGTGCATACATACAATGCCCACAGAGGCCAGAAGAGGGTGCTGGATCCCCTGGAACTGCTCAGTTCCAGTCGGTTGTGAACTGTCACATGGGTGCTGAGAACTGAATCCAGGTCCTCTGTAAGAATAGCCAGTACTCTTAATTGCTGAGCCATTTCCTTTTCTTTTCTTCTTTTTTTTTTCTTTTTTCTTTCTTTCTTTCTTTTTTTTTTTTAGAAACAGTCTCATACAGCCCAGAGTAGGCTTGAACTTACTATGTAGCCAAGGATAACCTTGAACTCCCAAGAGTTTTCCTACTTTCCAAATGCTGGGATTATAGGCATATAGCACCATGACTAGTTCCTTGATGAATATCTCATCCATGATGCTGACTTTCTCTTCTGTGTTCCTGAGCTTCATATGTACACACTGAATTGATTACCTTACTTCATCTATTTGTTTGTTTCCTTCTTGAAGTCATCTAAATTTAGAAGATCTTTCAAACTCTTTGGAATTTCAGTGATTTCAGGATCTTTGTATTTGATTATTGAAGAATTATGATCTCTTAGAGGCATCGTGTTGCCTTGCTTGCTTTTTCCTGTTTTCTTTTGTGTTTCTATGATGCACTTTTTGCATCTGTTGGTTTAGATATATCTCCTGGCTTTATTTGGGAATCTCCTTAGTAAGCAACCTGCACTTGAAGGCTCAATTCTATCACAAAGGAGAAAAAATTACTGTAACAACAAGCAACATTAAATTGATCGTGATGTAGAAACATACTTTTAAGGAGTCAACTAATATACCACCAATGGCCATGAAACAGAAAATGGCAGGAGTAATGTAGATTGTACTATGATGAAAAAAATTATTTAGGGCAGCCAGGCATGGTGGTGCACTCCTTTAATCCCAGTACTTGGGAGGCAGAGGCCAGCCTGGTCTACATAGTGAGTTCCAGGCCAGCTGTGGATACAGGGAGACCCTGTCTCAAGAAAATAAGTAAATAAATAACCAAAAACTATTTAAGATAAATGTAGAAATAGTAAGGTGAATAAAATAAAAAAGGAGAATGGAGAAGAGTATTCTAAAGAAGGATAGGGAAGAACAGTAGATAAAAACTCTGATTATAATGCATGTACAAGGGCTAGAGAGATAGACTAGCGGTTAAGAGCATCGACTACTCTTGCAGAAGACCCGGGTTCAATCCCCAGCACCCACATGGTGGCTGAGAACCATCTGTTATTCCAATTCCAGGAGAACTCCAGTTCCAGGGGAATTCAAGACCCTCTTCTGACCTCTGCGGCCTTGCACAACACGGGTGCACAGACCTACATGCAGACAGTACATTCATACACATACAAAAATAAATAAAATTTAAAAAATAATGCATGTGGGGCTGGAGAGATGGCCTAGCGGTTAAGAGCGCCGACCGCTCTTACAGAGGACCCGGGTTCGATCCCCAGCTCCCACATGGCGGCTGAGAACCGTCTGAAACTCCAATTCCAGGAGAACTCCAGTTCCAGGGGAATCCGACACCCTCTTCTGACCTCCGCGGCATTGCACGACATGGGTGCACAAACTTGCATGCAGACAGTACATTCATACACATACGGAAATAAATAAAATAAAATAAAAAATTAAAAAAATAATAATAATGCATGTACAAAATTCAATAATTGTAAGAAGGAGAATAAATAAATCTAAATTAAAACATAAAATAACATCAAATACCACTAAAAGTTACTAACTAACAGTTTCTTTCTGGGTCTTCTAAAGTTAGAGCCTGCCAAGTGGTGTTTTTGGCAAAATCTGTTGAACTTGAAGACACCCTTCTTATCATTTAGGCTGCTGCTGAGTCCAGACTTGACAAGTATTTTTCCTCTTTATATGCCAGAGACTTTGCTGGCCACACTTTGTTTTGCAGTCTATGGGCTGGGCAGATTCTCCATGCTCCTGGAAGCTCCCAGTCTGTACACCCTGAGGTGGCTAATGTTCTGGCCTAGGGGTAGATCTGAAGTGTGTTGGGAGTGCTGGAATTAAGCATAGCAGTGAGCTCTGTGCAGGTGGATTAACCTCTGTACTTTCAAAACTCAGTATTATCCAGCTGAAGGGCTAAGTCCACAGATGTAAAGTGTTCCACTAGAGCTTCACACAACTATCCTCAGGTAAGGAACTCAGCTTCTCCTGCTAGTCATAATCTTCACTGCCTTAGCTGCCATCTGAACATGTTTGTTTGTGTATATGGATGATATACTGTACATGTATGACATATATGGGTTGGTATTCTTGCTTCTTCAGGCTCATGTAGAAGCCTTGCAGAGTAAATGTACTGACTCAGGGAGAAAGACCACAGAAAGGAGAAAAAGATCTAGCTTCATGTTCAACTGGATCCAGGGTTTATACACTTTGTCTCTTCTGTGGTTTACTGACTACAGTCACACTTCCCTGATCATACCTGAGCTTACCTTGTCTGGTCTTCTTGCTTTGTTTTCTTAGTTCCTTCATAGGATAGGGGAACCTGGCCACAGGAAGTTCCAGCTTTGGAAGTGGGAGTGCTGGGCTGAGGCGGGGACGCAGTTGGCGCTGTTGGCGCTGGCGATGGCAGAGAAGTTTGATCACCTGGAGGAGCATCTGGAGAAGTTTGTGGAGAACATTTGGCAGCTTGGCATCATCATCAGCGACTTCCAGCCCAGCAGCCAGGTGGGGCTCAGTCAGAAGCTGAACTTCACTGTTACGGGCTTGCAGGACATAGATAAGTGCAGGCAGCAGCTTCATGATATTACTGTGCCTCTAGAAGTTTTTGAATACATAGACCAAGGTCGAAACCCCCAGCTCTACACCAAAGAGTGCCTGGAGACGGCTCTGGCCAAAAACGAGCATGTGAAGGGCAGGATTGACACAATGAAGAAATTTAAAAGCCTGCTGATTCAAGAGCTTTCTAAAGTATTTCCAGAAGATATGGCTAAGTATCGGAGCATCCGGGGGGAGGATCACCCACCTTCCTAAGCGTGGAAAGACCTCACATCCTTTTTAATGGCTGTGACCCATCCAGTGAGAAGCTGAGCCTGTCAGTGCCAATGCTGCCTTCCAGCGAGTGTGAACCGGCCTTGTTCCTACCTCCTCTTCCTGTCATTAAGTCCTTGTGGGACTCTGGGGCTGGAGAAGGCATGGAGGTGTGCCTCCGTTGTCCCTACAGCTTTTAGACCTATGGTCCCACATCCTCGGATGGTTTTTTTCATTCTGTGGAGAAAGGGGCAGGAAAACAGTCCTAGAAATACTAAATATGATCGGTGTTCTAGACATGTTTCTTTCTATGTACTCTTTCTGTTTTAGTTTTAGAAAGCTGAAAAATGGTTTTATATTTTGGATTTCCAAATGTAGTGCATTAAAACATGTGACTGTTTTCATGGGTTTCGGTAGACAGAATAAAGTCTTCCGTAATTAAAAAATTTAAAAAAAAGGAAGTTCCAGCTTTACATCTATATGATGTGCAATGAGAAAGGCAACAGGACTGTGTTCCTCAGTCATTTCTCTCACTTTTTTGGTGGGGGGAGGTCTTTTTTTCAGGACAGAGTCTCTAAACAGTTGTAGCTGGTTCCTTACAAGTTTCCTACAGAACTTTCAGGGCTGTGCCTTCCTTCTGATTTTCCCAATGTTATTTCCTTCAATTGATATTTTGTTGTACATCTAATGTTGGTTTTCTCTTAACTCCACATCAGCTCCTCGGCCCATTTCCAGTATTTGCTTTCTGCTCTACATCTGTCACATAGAGCAAGATAATTCAGCTTCTCTTTCCTTTTTCTAAGGAATCCTTGAGCTACTAATACAGCAATGTCCTCTATATTGTTTTCTGGGTCTCTGAATTGACTGTACATCCTTTACATGAATTACTGTGATATCCTTTGGATTTCTCTCACAGACACTATGGCCTATGTGTTGTTTCTAAAATATTTGATTTGCTTTACAATACAATCAGATCCCAGTGCCTGTGTGTATTGATGGTGCATCAACCCATGGTTTCAGTGCTGCAGCAAGATCTAGTTATTTTCTTCATCTTCCTAGGTATTTTTATAATACTTTTATTGATGTTTTGTGTATTTCAGACATCATTTCTCAGTCCAATTTAGACACATTCCCCCTTCCCTTCTCCCACCCCATCCCAGATCATGCATTCTTCCATACATGTCCATCTTTTAGTTTTTTAAAAGTTTTTCTCTGTAAAGGTCCATTGTTTGGGGCAAAATTTATATCAGTCCATTCTTTGACCCAGTCCCGATGTTGTTGTGGTTCCCTCCCCATTGTATTGTTCCAAAATATGCCTATATAAACATCATACATGTACCAGAGTTATGTTCTCCAGGAATAGACTGTATGTTAACTCTGATATATGTTTAGGAGTTCACATTCTTTCCCTTTAATTTTATATTACTCTAAAATATGGATATATACTTTTCACCCATATACATTAATTACCATGTCTGAAAGTAGGTGGTAAGTTAACTCTAGGGCTTATTAAGAGATTCACCTTATAACATCACAGTTGTTTTCAGATAGAAAGAGATATAACATTGCTCAGCTTATCTTTCAATTGGGGGATTTGGTACTAGCATCTAAAAATGAGGGAAACCATTCCCTGTTTGTTTCTTTGGGACTGTGCTACTTCATTTAGCATAATGGCTTCAAGTTCCATCCATTTACCTGTAAAGTTCATGTCATCTTTCTTTACCACTGCGCAGAACTCCATTGTGTAGATGTACCACATTTTTGTTATCCATTCATTAGTTGAGGGGGCCCTGGGTTGCTTCCAGCTTCTTGCTATTGTGAAGAGAGCTGCAATAAACATAGATGTGCATGTATCTTTGCAGTAGGATGAGTCTTGTAGTATATACCAAGGAGTGGTATGGCTGGGTCAGGCGGTAGGCTCATTTTGAGTTTTTTAAGGGTTCTCCACACTCCTTTCCAGTGATTGTATGAGTTTACATTCCCACCAGCAGTGGATGAATATTCCCCTTTCCCCACAACCTCTCCAGCATTTGGTATCTTTTGTTTCCTTGATCTTACCTAGTCTTATTGGAGTGAGATGATATCTTAGAGTGGTTTTAATTTGCATTTCCTTAATTATCAATGATGTTGAACACTTTTTGAGATTTTTTTCAGCCATCTTCACTTCCTAATTGGTGAAGTCTCTGTTCATCTTTTGAGTGAGTCATTTGTTTTCTTACTCCTTTTTAAAAAAATTTTATTTATTTTTGTATGTGTATGAATGTACTGTCTGCATGTAGGCTTGTGTACCCATGTTGTGCAATGCCGTGGAGGTCAGAAGAGGGTCTCAGATTCCCCTGGAACTGGAGTTCTCCTGGAATTGGAGTTACAGACGGTTCTTAGCCACCATGCAGGTGCTGGGGATCGAACCCGGATCCTCTGCAAGAGTAGTCAGTGCTCTTAACCAATAGGCTATCTCTCCAGCCCCTACTTCTTTGTTTTTTGAAGAGATTTTATATTCTGGAAGTTAATGCTCTGTCAGATGCATCACTGGTGAAGGTTTTCTCCCACTCTGTGGGGTTTCTCTTCACTTCCCTGATTATTTCTTTCACCGTACAGAAGCTTTTGAGTTTAATGAAGTTCCACTTGTCAATTGTTGACCTTATTTCCTGCACAGCTGCTGTCTGATTTAGAAAGTCTTTTCCACCTGACCCAGCCATACCACTCCTGGGTATATACCCACAAGATGCATCCTACTGCAAAGATACATGCACAGCTACGTTTATTTCAGCTTTCTTCACAATAGTAAAGACATGGAACCAATCCAAATGCCCCTCAGCTGATGACTAGATAACAAAAATGTTGTACATCTACACAATGGAGTTCTATGCCGCGGTAAAGAAAGATGACATCATGAGCTTTGCTGGTAAATGGATGGAACTCGAAGCCATTATGCTAAGTGAAGTAACACAGTCCCAGAAAAAAAAGGTGAATGGTTTCCCTCATTTGTGGATGCTAACACCAAATCCCCAGTTGGCAGGCAAACTGAGCAACTTTATTATTAAATTTCATTGTATCTGAAAGCAACTGTGCTATTATAATGTGAATCTCTTAATGGGCTCTAGAATTGACCTATCACTTCTATTCACACACTTTAATTACCATATATGGGTGGAAGATATGTATTCATATTCTAAAAAAAAAAAAAAAAAAAAAAAAAAAGAAAGTCTTTTCCTATTCCTGTGTCTTGTAGTTTGCTGCCAACTTTTTCTATCACATTCAGAGTTTCAGGTTTCACATTGAGGTCTTTGATCCATTTGGAGTTGATTTTTGTACAGGGTGAGAGGTAGGGGTTTAATTTTGTTCTTCTACATATGGTGATCCAGTTTTGCCAGCACCATTTGCTGAAGACTCTATCTTCCTCCAATGAGCTTTTTTGGCCCCTTTATCAAATATGAGGTGGCTGAAATTGTATGAGGTCAAGTTTGGATCTTCAATTTTGTTCTATTGGTCAATGGGTCTGTTTTTGTGCCAGTACCAGGCTGTCTTTATGACCATAGTCTTGTAGTATAGCTTGAAGTCCAGTAAGGTGATCCCTAGGCATTTTTTTTAGAACTAGGGAGCAGAGTTTTAAGCGTTCCTACTTCTGACCTATTTGATAAAGCTCTATCGGCTTGGAAGTTCTGTCAGAAACACTTCCTTAGACATTATGCTGGGCTAACACTGGATCAAGTGAGGCAGGCTCTATGATTCTCATGAGCAGATGAGCTCATGGTCAAGGCCCATCCCAACTCTAGGACTCAGTAAGAGCTTCAGCAACACCCAGTCCTACACCCTTCCTTCTCTGCCTTCATCCACTGCTCCTTTGGTCTTCTGCTGCCCCGAATACTCATCCTTTTTGAGCTCTTCCTATTGAAACTCTGCTGGCCCTCATAAAACAAAGGAGCCTGGAGGTCACCAGTTACTATCTTCTGTTCTTAAACAAGGAGGTCATCTGCTTCACGGTGATGAGCCCCCAGATATGCTTGCCCATTACCTTAGCTATGAACTGTTTTGATTCTAGAAAACATGGGAATGTTGCAAGAGATGGATTGTTGTGGTTTCTATTTTGCCTCAGGAGCAGTCAGTGGACTACAAAAAGGCAGCCGGGTACCAGGAACCTGGGACCAGGAGGTCCTAAACTCCAGTTCCAGACAATTGTTAGCCACCATGTGGGTGCTGGGAACCAAACCTGGGTCCTCTGCAAGAACAGATAGTGTTCTTAACCACTGAGAAATCTCTTCAGCCCCCTGAAAAGTTTTTAGATTTTACTTTTAATTGTGTGTATATGTGTGTGTCTCTGTAGGTTTGAACATGTAAGTGAAGTGCCCATAGAAGCCAACAGAGGATGTCAGAGCTGGAGTTACAAGGAAATGTGAGTCAATCAAGGCAGATGCTCTGCAAGAGCACTGTGCTCTCTTAACCACTGAGCCATCTCTCCAGTCCATTCCCGAGCTTTGTCTCTGCTATGGTATACCATCTTCAGACATACTATCTTGATCATGCCTGATTTCATCTGTTTTGGTCTTCTTGCTAGCTTTATTTTCTGAGACTGACTCCCTCGAGGGATAGGGGACCTGGCCACAGGAAGCCCAACTTTACATTTATATGGTATGTAACCAGAGACAACAGGGCTCTTCCAAGTTCTAATGAGAAAGGTCTCATAGAAAAGCTCTGATTAACCAGGGTTGTGGAACTCTATCCTCTGGACATGACATGGCCATCCTCTGCCATCTTGAAATCAGAGAAGCTATGGTCATGTTGTTCGAGCTCTGCAGCACTTGGAGGCAGAGACACAAACCGAGTCTAATGGATTATAAAGGAAGAAAGGGGGGAGGAGAAGAAGCCACTGGTGGCTTCCTCATGGGAGCTGGCTTAGGACAGATTTCACAGAGTGGTGGCTCTCTGCAAGCCTTTGTCGAGTCAAGACCCAGCTGGCTACTATACTCACTTGTCAGGTTGGTGATCTGACAGAAAGACCCTTTTCCAACCAATGCCTGCTAGCACTCATACACACACACACACACACACACACACACACACACACACGGAATCTTCTGATGGCAAAGAAGAATCCATTTATTGTTTACAGCACCTCCCTTAAATAAGCAGAGTGATGTCATCTCTCAGGGACTGCTCTCAGACCCCTGCTTCATGCTCTGTAAATATCACAAGTACTGTATCAGGGGTTTGTCTCACATGATTTGTTGATACAAATCATTCTCACCTAGGGGCAGATTCAGGTGTAAACAACAGGCAGGCAATTAAGCACAATGCAGCCGCAGGTGGCCTTCCTCTACCTACATGATTACTTTCAGGCTCTCCCAAGTTTGGGCCAACATTCCCTTGTGGAAGGAGGCTCATGAAGTTAACAATTGCTGATGGAGATGGAAGGAGGATTTTCTTTGGTAGTATGGCTGCCTGTGAGCTATCCATGCTCCTGTAGGTAGCCCCCCACCCACATTCCCATAACTAACTCCAATTAAACCCATTGGTTCACCAAGGGCAATAGCCAAACTGAGCTCACATGTCCGTTCCTAGCTGGATCAGTATGCCTTTGGGAACTGACATCCCACTTGTGTTACCTCTACTAACCTATAATAATAACCTATAGGTATACTAACCTATAATAATAACCTATAGGTATACAGGTATCATGAATGGCAGGTGAAGAAGACTTCTGTTAGAAGCCGATGATTGAATAATGACTACATGAAGATATACTAAACTTCACTGTGAAAGAAATATGTGTGTCAGCAATAATAATCTGTGAGCAAGTCAGTATTTTTTAAAATTCTGTTTTGATGGTACCAGTAATATATATTGTCCTCTACTGAGAACAGACTGCTTGCCTTTTTTCTTGTTTTCTTTTTTGGAATGGCACCATGCCTGGCAATGCCTTTTGATAATATAAACAAACCTGATCCAGTTATTTTCAGCAAATCACTGTAGTTTCACAGCTTAATTCATGTCCATGACATGAACAGTTGTCTCATTTCCTTGATGGTAACCTTTAAAAGGATCATATTAAGCCATGATTTGGGCCAAACAGAATTTAAGCCACCTCTCCCGTCTACTCCACAGCACACAGAGATTCTTTCTTTATGTGACCACAAGTGCCCATAATTATAGGTATTGATATCTGCTGGCATTAAGAACATAATATTTGGGCTGGAGAGATGGCCTAGCGGTTAAGAGCGCCAACTGCTCTTGCAGAGGACCCAGGTTTGATTCCCAGCACCCACATGGCGGCTAAGAACTGTCTTTATCTCCAGTTCCAGGGGAATCCGACACCCTCTTCTGACCTCCATGGTATTGCATGACTCAGGTGCACAAACCTACCTGCAGACAGTACATTCATACACATAAAAAATAAATAAAATTTATAAAAAGAACATAATATGGGCATGTACCTTGCTGGCATAGTGCTTTCCCAGCATGCAGTCAATCCCTAGCACAGAACCCACTAGATAAAAAGTGATAGGACAGCCAGGAAATTCATTAATGATGTTTGCAAGGGAAAAGACTGGTATCCCAGGGTCTGTCCTGACGTTTGTGATAGGATAGGATCAGAAAGGACAAAACACCAAGCAGAGGCAAGGGTGGGTGGAATGGGGAGAGAAAGGCAAAAGAGTTAAAAACTGTGCAGACAATATCAAAAGGCTTAAGTGCTTTGATAGCAAAGACAAAATTGGCTGAGGTACCTGAAATGGCAGCAGTGTAAGGGAGTTGTTTACAAAACCAGGGTGCCAGATGACATGCTGGGATTTGTTGGTCATATTGAGACAAGGAAGCATAGGGAAATGTTTAGCGACCTGAGACTCCACTTGTTTGGGGCTGTACCCACTCCCCTCTTCTAATCATGATGCACTTTGCAGCCTGCACTTACTACATACACACTCTACTGTGAACGGTACACCTAAGAACCTGTTAGCAACATAGGACCCATATCTGTCTGCATAAAGCTACATGCACGCCCCTCTCTGAATGATGGATAGGATTCTCTTCCCCTCAATGACAGTTGGATTTAGAAAGATTCTATTTTATACTCTGTTTATGTCCTGGTAGAAGAATGGAAAGACTGATTCAACCTGAACTGGTTAGGGATGCATGTTCAGTAAGGTAAACTATGTCCTCAAAGTGAACTTTCAGAGGAAATTCTTATTTACCATATATGAATATGATTGAAATCCAGTGCATTATGGGAAGGGACATGTGTAGTAGAGAAATGATTATATAACCTAATATATCAATCAAAACAGAATCACCCAAGCTATACTCCTTAGTAACTATCCCTCCTTCCTTTAGACCTCATGAAAGAGACCCCAGGCAGTAATATGGAACCCCTGAGTATCTTCATTCATGTGGCCCCATTGCTCTCTGGCTGCAGATTCTCTTTGCTTTAAATAAAATGTCTTCGCTGCTTTGCAAACTCTATGGGTTTTTATTTCATTCTTGAATAAGAAGCTAAAAACCTGGAAACATCTGCCCCAGACCCTGACCACTGGTAACAATAGGAGAGAAGAGAGAATCAGGATCCACTCTGCACAGAGATAATATCACAACAATTATTGTAATGTAAAGGAGATTGGCAGATGAAAAAGTGCAGAGAAAGAACAGCAAAGTCTTAGGATATTCACTTGGTGGGTTCAGGAAGTAATGGGAGACAGAGAAAGAGCATCAGAAAGGAAGTAATGGGGCACCAAAGACCTTTGGAAAGAGAGGGAAAGAGGGTTCCGTGTGGCCACATGGAAGAATCTCTGCTAGATTGGTTGATGTGACAGTCTGTATACCTCTATGTCCTGTCACTCTTGCCCCACCCCCAATTCTCTGCTGAAGCCCTAATTTCAGTGTGGTGGTATCAGAAGGGTAGAACTCAGGATTGGGAATAGCTCTCTTATGAGAAGAGGCCAGAGTAAGCTCTCTTAAGAGAAGAGACCAGAGTAAGCTTTCTGCCACATGAGGCTCTAAGAAGTCTACAAGTTAGAAGGAGGATCTCACTAGTCCCCCATGCTGGCACCCTGATCTGACTTCCAGTGTCTAGAATAGTGAGAAATAAATCCCTTTGTCTGAGCTACCTGGTTGATGGCACTTTGTTTTAGCAGCCTCACTGAACTACACTAGGTGAGGCATCTCCCTTAGGAGAGTTTGCTCAGAAGCAGACCCTGAGACAAGAATTCCTGTGCAGGGGACCATTGAGGAAGAGACCCCCCCAAGAGAGGGGGAAGCAGGGCAAGGAGTTGGAATACTCCCTAAGGCATGGGTTATGGCTCTAGGATTAATGATAGCCACTAGGCCCACTCAAGCATCTTACAGGGCTAAACTACTTGACAGTAGCCAGCTGAAAACCCACCTAGGACTTTCCAAGAGACAATGTGATCTTCTATAAGATCTAATTAAAGACACTTTTACAAAACCTGCTTAAATTCCTTTTGTGGTCTTTGTTTTATTTGCTTTGCTCTGCTGTTTCTGTTTTGAGACACGGTCTCATGTAGCCTTGATCAAAACCTGGATCCTCTTTGCCTTCACCTCCTAAATTCTGGGATTACAGGAACATGCCACCATACCCAGCCCTAAATTCTCTTTATGAAGAAAACAGTTAGTAATGAATGACCTGCACTGAGTGAAGGTATAGGAACTAGAGAAAGATCCCCAAATTTTGAAAATGGTCTGTCGAGACACTCCTGGTCAGCTAATGATCTGACTCCTGCTTGTGTCTGACCCATGCAAACTCCTTGAGCGGAAGTGCTGCCTGTAGTTTATCTGGTGCACAAATAGGCCTGAGGGAGAGAAGTCACCTTTGGGAAAGCTGGTTAACTATGAGTACACAAATCCCTAAAGCTCAGTGGGTAAGCATGGTGTGATTTCCAGGTTCCAGGGAGGGGAACTCCAGACTCTATTCTAGGGTTCTCCAGAGAAACAGAACCAATAGTGTGTCTGTATATGCATTTATGTGTACTACACATACATATGCACAACATTATTTTCCCTGCTGTATATAATGGGATACATATATATGTGCATATATATCATGTGATTTTAAAATTATTTTATGTGTATGAGTGTACAGCCTGCATGTATATAAGTATACCTATGTCATGTAATGCCAGTGGAGATCAGAAGAGGGCATTGGATTACCTAGAACTAGAATTAGAGAAGGTTGCTAGCCACCATGTAGGTGCTAGGAACTGAACCTGGGTCCTCTGCAAGAGTAGCCAGTGCTCTTACCCACTGAGCCATCTCTCTCCAGCCCTCGTTCATGTGATTTTTAAAGCCAAGAAGTCACGTGCTCTGCTTTCTGCAAGCCGGAAAGCCAAGAAAGCCTGTGATATAACTCAGTCCAAGACCAAAGACAGGAAAACCATATAATTCCTAGTGTAAATACAAAGGCCCAAGAACTAGAGGTGTAAAGGTAAAGGTTAATGTGAGTCCTGGAGCTCAGTAGCCCAGAACCCAGAGCTTTGATATCCCATGGCAGGTGAAGGGCATTACATCCTCTGCCTTCCTGTTCTATCTGGGGCCTCAGTGGATTGGCTGATGCCCACCCATATTGGTGAGACTGATATTTTTTACTTAGTTTACTATTCAAAATGCTAAGCTTTTCTAGATACCACAAACATGCTAAAAAATTATATTCTATTAGATATCCAGGCATCCATGGGTCCATCAACTTGATACATAAATTTAGACATCAGAAGGATGCACACTGTTGGAGATAAGGATTGGCTAAGGGCTGCAATGGAGGGGACACACACAGCAGGCACTTGTGGCCCCCCTCTTAGTGGCTGCAGGGCAGCCCACTCCTCCTTCCCAAGGTCAGCTGATATCACTGTGAATGAAGACTCCAGGCTAGTCATTTGACATAATCAAGGCCAGGTTAACTGGAGGGAAAAATGCTTCATAGATATACTGCTCCCAGAGTATAGCATATGAGGGCCTGCACCACAGAATCTGTTTTTTACTTGTGATGCTGATGGGGTGTGTGGAAGTCTTCTATTAAAAAATACAGTATAGGGGCTGGAGAGATAGCCTAGCAGTTAAAAGCGCCAATTGCTCTTGCAGAGGACCCGGGTTCGATCCACAGCACCCACATGGTGGCTGAGAACCATCTGTAAGTCCAATTCCAGGAGAACTCCAGTTCCAGGGGAATCCAACACCCTCTTCTGACCTCTGCGGCATTGCACGACACGGATGCACAAACCTACATGCAGATAGTACATCCATACACATACAAAAATAAATAAATAAAAATTTAAAAAAATACAGTATAATGGCCGGGCGTGGTGGTGCATGGCTTTAATCCTAGCACTTGGGAGGCAGAGGCAGGCGGATCTTTGTGAGTTCAAGGCCAGCCTGGTCCATAGAGTAAGTTCCAGGACAGCTGGGGCTACTGGGAGACCCTGTCTCGAAAAGACCAAAAAATATATAAATATATAGCATTTTGCTGGGCATGGTGGCACATGCCTTTTATCTCAGCACTAGGGAGGCAGAGGCAAAGGGAGGCTGATATCTGTGAGTTCAAGGCCAGCTGGAGCTACAGGGATCCTGTTTCAAAAAGACACCCCCCCCCAAAGAAAAGAAAAAGAGGAAAAAATGTAGTTTTTCTTTCTTGGAAATCTTTAAAAAATATATTGCATTTTCATTTATTTGATATGGTTGTGTGTGTTGGGGGGGCTGTGCATGTGTGCCATGGTACAAGTATGGAGGTCAGAAGACAACTTTAGGAAGCTGGTTCTCTCCTTCCTCCTTCATATGGGTCCCAGGGACTGAGCTCAGTTTTGGCGCAGGTGCCCTTTCCCATAAGCCATCTCACTGGGCCATTAATACATTCTTTTCTTAAGTAAATTTTTGAGAGAGCACATAAAATAATGGGTTTCATTTTTATATTTTCAGACACACATATCATTGTACTCTGCTTCTATTTGCCTCCTCCATTACCCTTTCTTGTCCCCCCTACCCCAAGCCCTGTGGGTGGAGGTCAGTTGGAAAAGCATACTGTGGGACTTGCCTCAAGACTTGACACCTGGACTCTTTTATTGTTTTTACTTTTTGAGACAGGGTTTCCCTGTAGTCCCAGCTGGCCTGGAACTCACTCTGTAGACCAGGCTGGCCTAGATCTCACAGAGACCCTCCTCTGCCTCCCAAGAACTGGGATTAAAAGCATGTACCACCACTCCCATCTAGCCAAAGAGATTCTTTTAACCACATAGTGGCCCAGAAGTCTTTTTAGAGACCCCCTGACTTCTAAGGGCTTAAGGAGGTCTCAGCCTCCTTTCTTGGTGTCCTGCCATTACTGAACTTGCAGGTTCTTTTCCTGCTCAGTATGTTCTGTGAATAATCAGTGATTTGAGAAAGCAGGATATTCAGTGACCAAGGAAGAAAAAAAGCCCATGCTTGTCTCCAAGCAGGTTTGGGGCCTGGGTTTTTACAAGGGCTTTAGTGTTTGTGCTGTCATCTGAGCTTTTCAGGGGGAAGGGGAGGAGCTGCTCAGAGAGTAGGGTGCCACCTCCTTCCTTCTGTAATTTGGGCAGAATTCAATCTGCCATAGCACAGGTCAGTATGCTTTTCAGGATTACAAACAGACTATAATGAGTTCAAGGTCATCTGAAGTATCGACACAGCATCTGGATCAGAGCAGATCAAGATAGTAGAAAACTCCATTTCTTTGGTTGGCAATATGTAATGTACTTTTTTTTTTTAGGTAAGGGTCTCATGTTTCCCAGGCTGACCTTGAACTTGTTTTGTAGCTGAGGATGAACTTGAATATTTGATTCTCCTGCCTTCACCTCTTTGCTTCTTGGATTATAGGAGTCTGTGCTGTAATAATCTCATTTTATGAAGTGCTGGGGAATCAAACCCAGGGCTTTCTGTATGCTTGCCAGGCACTCTACCAACTGAGCTATATCTGATGGTCAGCAGCTGGGAGCACGTGATTATTACCAGTGTCCAGTTTTTAACCTTTGCAAGCAAGCTAGTGACACTGCATCAGCTAATCAGTTCCAGCTGCAGTCCAGAGCATGGGGTGGTGACAGGGGGTAATGACAGTTAGCTAGTTTGCTGTTAGAAATGATGTTAGATTGAGATAGCCAGCACGGCAGGAGTGACAAGAACTAGTCTAGCTCCTCTTTCCTGACTCCTGAGTGTCCAGAGTTTTATGGTTTGTGGGACAAATGAGGTTTGAAATCACTGTGCAAGAAAACTAGGCCATGAGCTGGGACCAGGCTTGGATGGCAGACTATAAGGAATGCTTTTCTGTGCTGCAAATGGCAAGGTTAACAGCCCAGGCCCTCTGGACACACAAGAACACCTACCCCACTAGAGTCAGGGTGTGTGCTAAGAGGCAGTGAACAGGCCCTACCAAGAGCCTACGATTTGCAATATGCCATACCTTGATGGTCAGCAGCTAGGAGCATGTGGTTATCTATGTGTGCTCTTAACTTTTGCAAGCACATGACCTGGCTGGCAGGAAGGACAACTGCCTGGCAGTAATTTTGAGGACATCTACTTTATTCAGCAAGCAGGACCACCCTGACTTGCCAGCAACATGAACTAAGGACAACAGTCCTTGGTCCTTATGCGTTGGCCATGTCTATTCCTCTAAGCTGCCAGGGAAAGGGATGAAAAGGCCTGCCAGGTTCTGTGCTGTGCCCCTCCCATGTGCAGTAACAGTGAATTATGGTATATATAGGTGTGGTCCACAAAGCACGTCCTTAGATATTTAATTAATGTCCATGACAACCAGTGGATTCAGTGTCACTATTACACTCTTATGGATAAGTAAACCTAAGCTATCACAGGTCAAATGACCAGCCATCTCCAAAGCTTGAAACTCACACAGCCAAAATGGAGGTTAGACTAGGTCCTTCACTCTAAAAACCTGAGTTAAAATGAGGCATTGGGGGAAGTTTGAGGGTACATGCAGGAGTCCCAAGAGCAACTGTTAATTTCCTAATTCCGTTTTGATAATCACCTTACTTTTTTCTTTAACCATTTCTAAAGACATACCTTCTGGTTTTTAGTGAAAACTCACAAACACATGTTCATAGAACAAGGCTTTCTTTTTTTCTCTCTCTTTTTTTGTTTCCTTTAATTTTATACTATACCAAAATATGCATTCTACACATAAATCAAAACTACAAATTCCTAATCACATTTATAGATTCACATTTTAACAGTAAAGTTGTATGCAGGTAAAAAGAATATGAATAGAATATGAATACATATTCATATATGGTAATTATAATGTGTGAATACACGTGGTAGGACAATTCTAGAGCCCATTAAGAGATTCACATTGGAATAGTACAGTTGCTTTCAGATACAATGAAATTTAATAATAAAGTTGCTCAGTTTGCCTGCCAACTGGGGATTTGGTGTTAGCATCCACAAATGAGGGAAACCATTCACCTTTTTTTCCTGGGACTGTGTTACTTCACTTAGCATAATGGCTTCGAGTTCCATCCATTTACCAGCAAAGCTCATGATGTCATCTTTCTTTACTGCAGTATAGAACTCCATTGTGTAGATGTACCACATTTTTGTTATCTAGTCATCAGTTGAGGGGCATTTGGGTTGGTTCCAGCTCTTTGCTATTGTGAAGAGAGCTTCAATAAACATAGCTATGCATGTATCTTTGCAGTAGGATGCGTCTTGTGAGTATATACCCAGGAGTGGTATGGCTGGATCAGGTAGTAGGCTCATAATGAGTTTTTTTAAGGGTTCTCCACACTGCTTTCCACAGTGGTTATACCAGTTTACATTCCCACCAGCAGTGGATGAGTCTTCCCCTTTCCCCACAACCTCTCCAGCATTTGGTGTCTTTTGTTTTCTTGATCTTCGATAGTCTTATTGGAGTGAGATGATACCTTAGTGTGGTTTTAATTTTCATTTCCTTAATTATTAATGATGTTGAACACTTTTTAAGATGTTTCCAGCCATCTTTACTTCCTTACTGGTGAAGTCTCTGTTCATCTCTTTACTCCATTTTTTGAGTAGGTCATTGTTTTCTTACTTCTTTGTTTTTTAAGTAGTTTATATATTCTGGATGTTAATGCTCTGTCAGATGTATCAGTGGTGAAAGTTTCTTCCCACTCTTTGGGTTTTTCTCTTCACTTCCTTGATCATTTCTTTAGCTGTACAAAAGCTTTTGAGTTTGTTGAGGTCTCACTTGTCAGCTGTTGTCCTTATTTCCTGTGCAGCTGCTGTTTGATTTAGAAAGTGTTTTCCTACACCTATGTCTTGTAGGTTGCTGCTGACTTTTTCTTCTATCACCTTCAGGGTTTGAGGTTTCAAGTTGAGATCTTTGATCCACTTGGAGTTTATTTTTTTGTACAGGGTGAGAGGTAGGGGTTTAATTTTGTTCTACAAATGGTGATCCAGTTTTGCCAACACTATTTGTTGAAGATGCTATCTTTCCTCCATTGAGCTTTTTGGCTCCTTTGTCAAATATGAAGTGGCTGAAGTTATATGAACTCAAGTTTGGATCTTCAATTTTGTTCCATTGGTCAATGGTTCTGGTTTTTTTGTTTGTTTGTTTGTTTGTTTGTTTGTTTGTTTGTTTGTTTTGTGTGTGTGTGTGTGTGCACGTGCACGTGTGTGTCTGTGCATTTTTATTTTAACAGCACCAGGCTGTCTTTATGACTATAGCCCTGTAATGTACCTTGAAGTCTGGTAATGTAATCCCCCCAGTATTGCACTTTTCACTTAGGGTTGCTTTAGCTATTCGTGGTCTTTTGTTTTTCCATATGAACTTAAGGATTTTTTTCTAAGTCTGTGAAAAAGCTCATGGGGATTTGGATTGGGATTTCGTTGAATGTGTATATTAATTTGGGTAGAATGGACATTTTTACTACATTAATTTTTCCAATCCATGAGCATGGGGGGGTCTTTCCATCTTTTGATGTCATTTTCAATCTCTTTCTACAGGGTTTTAAAATTTTTGCTATAAAGGTCTTTGGTGTCTTTGGTTAGGTTTATTCCTAGATATTTTATTTCTTTTAAGACTATTGTGATTGGGAAGGTCTCCTTATATTCCTTCTCCAGCTGCTTATTGTTGGTGTAAAGAAAGGCTACTGATTTTTCTTGGTTAATTTTGTATCCTGCCACTTTACTGAAACTTTTAATCGTTTCTAAGAGCTTTCTGATGGAATTTTTAGCATCCCTTAAGTAAACTATCATAGCATATGCAAAAAGGGATAGTTTTACTTCCTCTTTTCCAATTAATACTCCTTTAATTTCACTTTCTCACCTTATTGCCCTAGCAAGCATTTCAGGCATTATATTGAAGAGGAGTGGTGATAGTGGACAGCCTTGCCGTGTTCCTGCCTTTAAGAGGAATGCTTCCAACTTTTCTCCATTTAGGATGATGTTGGCTGTGGGTTTCTTGTATATGGTTTTGATTACATTGAGAAATGATCCCTCCAGTCCAATTCCCTCTAGGACTTTAAGCATGAAAGGTTGCTGGATTTTGTCAAAAGTTTTTTCTGCATCAATTGAGATGATCATGTGGGTTTTGTCTTTCAGTCCATTTATGTGTTTTATGATATTTATTGATTTATGTATGTTGAACCATCCCTGCATCTCTGGTATGAATCCAACCTGGTCATGATGGATGATCTTTTTGATGTGGATCTGTATGCGATTTGCAAGTATTTTGTTGAGAATTTTTGCATCTGTGTTCATTAATGATATGGGTCTATAGTTTTCTTTGTTGTTTGTGTCTTTACCTGGTTTTGGTATTAGAGTGATGAAATTTGGGATATTTCCCTCTGTTTGTATCCTTCTGAAAAGTTTGAGGAGTAAAGGTTGTAAGACCTCTTTAAATGTTTTGTAGAATTCTTCTGTGAAGCCGGGTGTGGTGGCCCACACCTTTAATACTAGCACTTGGGAGGCAGAGGCAGGTGGATCTCTGTGAGTTTAAGGCCAGCCTGGTCTACAGAGTGAGTTCCAGACCAGCTGGGGTGCAGGGAGACCCTATCTCAAAAAGAAAAAAAAAAAAAAAAAAGAATTCTCATGTGAAACCATCTGGGCCTGGGCTTTTTTTAGTTGGGAGGCTTGTTATTACATTTTCAGTTTCCTCAAATGTTATGTGTCTGTTTAAGGTGTCAGTCTTTTCTTGGTTAAGTTTTGGCGAATCCCAGGATTTCAGATATTCTTCCATTTTTCTTAGGTTTTCAAATTTAGTAGAGTATAGGTTTTTGAAGTATTCTCATATAATTGTCTGGATCTTTTCTTTATCTGTTGTGATGTTTCCTCTTTCATCATGGATGCTATTGATTTGGAGTTGCTCTTTCTTTTGGTTAACTGGGCTAGAGGTTTGTCTATTATGTTTATCCTTTCAAAGAACCAGCTTTTGGTTTCATTGATTTTTTTTTTTTTATTGTTTTCTTTGTTTCTATTTCATTGATTTCTGCTCTGATTTTTTTTTATTTCTTCCTGTGTTTTGGGTTTAGGGTTCATTTGTTGTTGTCTCCCAAGTGTTTTTAGCTGCAGTGTTAGATCATTTTTTTAATTTTACTTAATTTTGTATGTGTATGAAGTGTACTGTCTGCATGTAGATTTGTGCAACCGTGTCGTGCAATGCCATGGAGGTCAGAAGAGGGTGTTGGATTCCCCTGGAACTGGAGTTAAAGACGGTTCTCAGCCACCATGTAGGTGCTGGGAATCGAACCCAGGTCCTCTGCAAGAGCAGTTGGTGCTCTTAACTGCTAGGCCATCTTTCCAGCCCCAGATCATTTTTTTTAATGTGGGCATTTAGGGCTATAAATTTCCCTCTTAGCACTGACTTTAATGTATCCCACAGGTTTTGTTGTGTTGTATTGTCATTTTCATTTAGTTCCAGGAAAGCTTTTATTTCATTCTTTATTTCTTCCCTGGCCCACTCATTGTTCAGGATTGTGTTGTTGAGTCTCCATTTGTTCTTATAGTTGGTAGGGCTTACCCTGGTGTTAAAATTGAGCTTTATTGCACTGGGGTCTGATAGAATGCATTGAATAATTTCAATCCTTTTGTATTTGTTGAGATTTCTTTTGTGTCCCAATATGTGGTTGATTTTGGAGAATGTTCTGTGGGGGCACTCAGTAGAAAGTATATTCTCTGGTATTTGAGTGGAATATTCTGTAGATATCTGTGAGGTCCATTTGGTGTATTGTATTGTTCAGTTCTGATGTCTCTCTGTTTATTTTTTGTCCACTTGACCTAACCAGGGGGCTCAGTGGGGTCTTGAAGTCTTCCACTATTAGCGTGCTGGGATTAATTTGTGTCTTGAGGTCCCGAAGGGTTGTGTTTATAAAGTTTGGTGCACCAGAGTTTGGTGCATAAACATTTAAGATTGTGAAATCTTCCTGGTTAATTGTTCCATTGATAATGGTATAATGGCCCTCTTTGTCTTTTCTGATTAATTTTAATCCGAGGTCTATTTTGTCTGATATTAGAATAGCCACCCCTGCTTGCTTTTTGGTACCATTTGCTTGGAATATTTTGTTCCATCCTTTCACTCTAAGGTGGTGTCTGTCCTTGAGGGTGAGATAGGTTTCTAGTGGGCAGCATATAGATGAATTCTGTTTCCTAATCCATTCTCCCAGTCTATGTCTTTTGATTGGGGAGTTTAGACCATTAATATTTAAGGTTCTTATTGAGAGATGAGAGTTGTTTCCTTTCAACTTATTTTTCATTTGCATTCTTGGTCTAGGTACTTATTTACTCTGTTATGCTTTTGGTAATTTCTCTCTTGGGTTGCTTAAGGGTAGTTGCTCCTTTCCTCTGTTCTTTGAATTGCTTTGAATATTTTCTGAAGTATTGGGTTTTTTGAGATGTGTTCTTTCATTTTGTTTATGTCATGAAAGATTTTTCTTTCTCCTTCAACTATGATTGACATTTTTGCTGGGTATAGTAATCTGGGCTGGCCATCTAAAGTCATTTAGCACTGGGAACACTTTGGTCCATGTTCTTCTGGCTTTCATAGTTTGTACTGAGGAGTCAGCTGTGATTCTGATGGGTTTTCCCTTTTTTTAAAAAAATTTATTTTATTTTATTTATTTCTGTATGTGTATCAATGTACTGTCTGCATGCAGGTTTGTGCACGCGTGTCGTGCAATGCCGTGGAGGTCAGAAGAGGGTCTTGGATTCCCCTGGAACTGGAGTTCTCCTGGAATTGGAGTTTCAGATGGCTTTCGGCCGCCATGTGGGTGCTGGGGATCGAACCTGGGTCCTCTGTAAGAGCGGTCAGCGCTCTTAACTGCTAGACCATCTCTCCAGCCCCGGGTTTTTCCCTTATATGTAACTTGTTTTTCTCTTGTGGCTTTCAGTATTTTGTCCTTGTTTTGAGCATCTAGTGTTTTAACTACGTTATGACATGGGGAATTTCTTTTCTGGTCTTGTCTGTTTGGTGTTTTATGTGTTTCTTGTATTTGTATGGGTTTGTCTTTTTTTAGTTTGGGGAAATTTTTTTCTATTATTCTGTTGAAGATCTGATCAATACTCTCTTTGGATTCTTCTTCCTCTATCCCTATGATGCAAAGGTTTGGTCTTTTCATAATGTCCCACATTTCCTGGTTGTTCCACTCTTGTGTTTTTTGAATTGTTTCATAATCTTTACTTGAGGTTTCTAGCTGTGCTGTATTATCCTGTAGGTCTGATGTTCTTTTTTCTGCTTCATCCATTCTGCTTCTGAGGCTTTTTCCCATCCTTTCCTGCTGATTGGATGAATGTTCAATTTTCTTTTTTATTTCATCCTGTGGTTTCTTCAGTATTTCCACTTCCTTTTGGAGCTTTTCATTCTCTTCTTGTTGCTCCTTGCTTTGCTGGTCAGTTTCTTTTTTCCTTTCAGCCTGAAACATTTTCAATGTTTCCACTTCCTTCTGGAGTTTGTCATTCTCTCCCTCTGTTTCTTTTCGGAGTTTGTATTTCTCTTCCTCTAGTTCTTTTCTGAGTTTGTCAATCTCTCCTTTTAGTTCTTTCTAGAGTTTATCATTCTTTCCTTCTAGTTCCTTCACGAGTTTTCCATTCACTCCCTTTATTCTCTAATTTGTTCTTTATAGTCTTTGAACATGTCTACAATTGTTCTTCTAAGGTCAGTGTCTTGGATCCCTTCCAGGGAGATCTCATTGTTGGGATCTTCTACAGGATTGGTTGAGTTCAGTGGGGATTTATTTTGAGCTTTTCCCATATTGTTGTTTTTCCATTGTGTCTTTGGCATGTGTATTTGTTGTTGTTGTTGTTGTTCCCCCCTTTGTTTATTCATTTAGCGTCTGATGCTAATCTCAAATATTAATATGGAGAACTGGTTGGTTACTCAGTTTGGTTCCTGCTGGTTTCTTCCTCAGTTTTGGCTATGCAGCCTCAAATCACTGACACTGCTGGATCCTCCCTACCACAGTAAACCACAGCACCAGCACTTTATACTTTCCACCACAGTAGCAGTAGCTTGAGTGGGTGTGTGGGGGTGCGTGGGTGTGGTTTGCTCCTTTGGCCTGCCCACTGGACCCCACCTGGGAAAGTGGGCATGGAGTGTGTGCAACCTGGCTATCCTTCTATCCATGCATGCAGTTTCTCTCTTTGGTTCTAGCATTGGGCAGTGGGGGCTGGGGTGGGCCTGCACAGACCTGCATGCCTGAAAACCCACCTGGGCATTGGGCACCAGAACAAGGCTTTCCGATGTGAGTTTTTGTCAAGCTGGAAAACTAGAACCTTAGAGGTATACAAATATCTCAGTGGTTTTAAATCTTTTTGTTTCAGTTCAAAACACTTGCAAATATTATTCAAATTTGAGAAACACTGGATTAGAGGCTCCTGTAGGGAGGGTCCAGATCTAGCATCCACCTCACAGAATTACTGGGAAGTAAGAGCTCAATGATAGAATGTAGACTAGATTCATTCAGCATCAAAGCCTGCAAGGAGTAAAGAAGCTGGCTGCCAAGCCAGATAACCTGAATCAATGTATGGGACCTGTAAGGTTGAAGGAGAGAACTCACTCTTGCAAGCTTTTCTCTCACCTCCACATGTACAGTGTGCCATGCATGCTCCTGAAATAAACGTTAAGACTTAAAAAATTTTTTTTGAGACAGTCTCCCTGTAGCCCCAGCTGGCCTGAAACTCCCTATGTAGACCAGGCTGGGCTCTAACTCACAGAGTTCTGCCTGTCTCTGCCTCCTGAGTACTGGGATCAAAGGTGTGTGCCATCATACCCTGCTCAAATGTCAAGATTTTTTAAATTAAATTCATTTGAGCTGGGTGTGATGGCATAGAGTTTTAATCTTAGTACTTGAGAGGCAGAGGCAGTCAGATCTCTTGGCTACCATGCCCAGCTCAGATGTTAAGATTTTTAAAAATTAAATTCACTTATACAGTTTTTTTTTTTTTTTTTTTTTTTTTTTTTTTTTGGTCTTTTTGAGACAAGGTCTCCCTGTAGCCCAGCTGTCCGGGAACTCACTCTGTAGACCAGGCTGGCCTTGAACTCACAATGATCTGCCTGCCTCTGCCTCTTGAGTGCTAGCATACAGTTTTAATCCCAGCACTTGAAAGGCAGAGGCAGTCAGATCTCTAAGAGATTGAGACTAGGCTGGTCTACATAGTGAGTTCCAGGCCAGCTGAGGCTACAGAGAGACCCTGTCTTAAAAAACAAAGAACAAATTCATTCAACATCTATTCATTTGCTCATTTGATTAGTTGGCTAACAATTATTGAATGCCTAGTATTCTTCAGAACTAAAGACATAGGGAAAATTCGACCCAAATCCTGGCTTTGTGGAGTAATGGGCTAGTGAATGTAGAGGATGTGAGAACAAAAATAAAAGAATCCCTAAAGAAAATGCTACAATACCTTACACACTGTAATGGAAACATCTACAGGGTATACTGATATATGAGAATTGGAAGAGCTGATTTTGCCTCAGGGAGCCGTTAGAGGTTCAAATTATTGATGGAGGAATCAAGCTCAGCATAATGGCCCAGGTCTGCTCAGCTACTCAGAAGCCTGAAGCAGAATAGAAAGTTCAAGGTCTACACAGTGAGTTCTAGGCTAGCCTCAGTGACTTAGTGAAACCCTGTGTCAAAATAAAGGGCTGGTGATGTAGCTCAGTGATAGAATATATGCCTAGCATGTACATGGTTCAATCTCCAGCAACACACACACACACACATACACACACACACACACACACACACACACACACACACCTGTGTGTGTGTGTACAAAATTAAATAAATGGAATAAAATTTTAAAGATCCAAATTATAGCAAGTAAGAAGAGGACAATTTTTTTTTTTGGTCTTTTCGAGACAGGGTCTCCCTGTAGCCCCAGCTGTCCTGGAACTCGCTCTTAAACTTGAACTCACAAAGATCCACCTGCCTCTGCCTCCTGAGTGCCAGGATTAAAGGAGTGCGCCACCATGCCCAGTGAAGAGTACAATATTTAAGGAGCTGGACACTCCCCAGTGAAACTGGTGAAAATGATTAATCTCTAAAATCATCATTTAAAAGCCTCTGGAAATGACCCCCAAAGGACAGGCAATGAATGAAGAAGTGTTTCTTCATGATGATCTGCTAAAATTTAGTATAAAGAGCAAGTATTTGAAACTGTGTTCCCTGTCTGCACTGCATCTCCCTAACTCAGTAAGATAGGAGCTTTACTCTAGACTGTTTTGGTCAAGGACCAGGACTCTCTCCTCACCTTCCAGTTGTAGGGTTATCTTCCCTAGCTGGGACAGAACATCTGTATTTCTCATCTATCTCCTCCCTGTCTGTCCCAGGGAAGAATAGCTGGGCAGAGGGGTTCTTGTCTTTCACTCAGGTCTCAGTGACTCAAGGCAGAGGCTTTCTCCTGAACATGGTACTATGGAGAACTCTGGTATCCTATCTTTCCTTGCCGTAGTTTGTAAAGCAGAATTTCATGCCAGAATTGGCAAACCAAGGATAATTGAGGCAAGAAGCCCCTTCCCCACCTCCAAATACTCAGCTCTTAGGGGTGTCATTCAGAACAGTGGCATTATCTCCATCCTCCCACACCCTAGCATAGTGACTCAGATTTTTTTTTTACTGGAAGGAAAAACAGATCATAAAACAGATAGCTATTGTTCTCTTTATTGACATTGACACGGGAAGAAGTTCACTGGAGTCTAAGAAGCAACAGAAGGTGTGTGGCAAAAGGCAGTGGGAATGGATTAAGGAGGATGTTGGAAAAACAGCCTACAGTCTAGTGGTTTTCCTCAAAGAACTGAGCAGAGTAGCTGGCTGGGAAGAGTTTTCCTGGGATCACAACAAATCTCAAAGAACTTGAGAACTGTACCTTTATAGAAGCTGAACTTTATCGGTTTAGTCCATGGTGGAGCAAGTCATGCCCCAGGACATATCAGCTGACAATTCATGGGGCTTAATATCAAGAGCCAAGAACAAGCCAGACAGGGCCCAGATCAAACTTTCTTCCCAGGGTGACTAGGCATATGCGACGCTATACTGCCAAAGGAACAAGATATGAAAATATAGAGGATAAATATAAAATGGTATTTACAAGGAAATGTAAATACCTATATGTATGGTTGTAAATGCCTTTAAGAATGAGGCTAGAGAGATGGTTCAGTGGTTAAGAGCACTTACTGCTCTTGCACAAGACTGGAATTCAGTTTCCCAGCACCCATGTCAGGCTGCTCACAACTAACTTTAGACCAAATTCCCTCTTCTGGCCTCCACAGATACCTGCACACACACACACACACACACACACACACACACACACACACACACTATGTTAAAGAGGAGTGTTGTGTTGATAAGGGGCAACCTTGTTGGGTTCCCACCTTTAAGGGGAATGGTTCTAATTTTTCTCCATTTAGGATGATGTCGACTGTGGGTTTGTTGTATACGGCTTTGATTATATTTAAAAAAAAATGTTCCCTTCAGTCCAATTCCCTCTAGAACTTTAAACATGAAGGGATGTTGGTTCTTGTCAAAGACTTTTTCTGCACCAGTTGAGATGATTGTGTGATTTTTGTCTCTCAGTCCATTTATGTGTTTTATGATATTTATTGAATTATGTATGTTGAACCATCCTTGTATCTCTGGTATGAATACAACTTGATCATGATGGATGATCTTTTTGATGTGGGTCTGTATGTGATTTGCGAGTACTTTGTTGAAAATTTTTGCATCTATGTTCATTAATGAGATGGGTCTATACTTTTCTTTTTTGGTTTTGTCTTTGCCTGGTTTTGGTATTAGAGTCATGCTGCCTTCATAGAAGGAGTTTGGGAGATATCCCTCTGTATCCTTCTGAAAAGTTTGAGTGGTAAATGTTGTAAGACCTCTTTAAATGTTTTTAAATTTTTTAATTTTATTTGTTTCTGTATGTGTATGAATGTACTGTCTGCATGCAGGTCTGTGCACCCGTGTCGTGCAATGCCACAGAGGTCAGAAGAGGGTCTCAGATTCCCCTGGAACTGGAATTCTCCTGGAATTGGAGTTTCAAATGGTTCTCAGCCACCATGTGGGTTCTGGGGATCGAACCCGGGTCCTCTGTAAGAGCGGTCAGCGCTCTTAACCACTAGGCCATCTAATTCTGCTGTGAAACCATTGGGCCTGGGCTTTTTTTAGTTGGGAGGGTTTTTAATTACATCTTTAGTTTCTTCATATGTTATGGGTCTGTTTAAACTGTCAACCTCTTCTTGGTTAAGCTTTGTTGGTTCCCAGGATTTCAGATATTCATCCATCTCTCTTAGGTTTTCAAACTTAGTGAAGTACAAATTTTTGAAGTATTTTCGTATGATTGTCTGGATCTTTTCTTTATCTGTTGTGATGTTTCCTTTTCATCATGAATACTATTAATTTGGAGTTGCTCTTTCTTTCTTTTGGTTAACTGGGCTAGAGGTCTGTCTATCTTATCCTTTCAAAGAACCGGCTTTTGGATTCATTAATATTTTTTTTGTATTTTCTTTGTTTCTATTTCATTGATTTATGCTCTGATTTTTATTTCTTCCTGTCTGTTGAGTTTAGAGTCCATTTGTTGTTGTCTCTCAAGCTTTTTTAGCTGTAGTGTTAGATAATTTATTTGTTCCCTTTCTGTTTTTTTTAATGTGGGCACTTAGGCTATAAATTTCCCTCTTAGGACTACTTTTAAAGTATCCACAGATTTTGTTGTGTTGTATTGTCTTTTTCATTTAGTTATTTTATTTCATTTATTTCATTCTTTATTTCTTCATTCATTATTCAGGATTGCATTTCAGCTACCTCATATTTGACAAAGGATCAAGAAAATGCTCAGTGGAGGAAGGATAGCATCTTCAGCAAATGGTGCTGGCAAAACTGATTCAACATTTGTAGAAGAACAAAATTAAACCCCTACCTCTCACCCTGTACAAAAATAAACTCCAAGTGGATCAAAAACCTCAACGTGAAACCTGAAACTCTGAAAGTGATAGAAGAAAAATTTGGCAACAATCTACAAGACATAGGTGTAGGAAAAGGCTTTCTAAATCAAACAGCAGCTGTGCAGGAGATAAGGTCAATAATTGACAAATGGGACCTCATCAAACTCAAAAGCTTCTGTACAGTGAAAGAAACAATCAAGGAAGTGAAGAGAAAACCTGTTACATCTGAGAGAGCATTAACATCCAGAATATATAAACTCCTCAAAAAACAAAGAAGTAAGAAAATAATAACTCACTCAAAAGATGGAGTAAAGAGCTGAACAGAGACTTCACCAATGAGGAAGTAAAGATGACTGAGAAACATCTTAAAAAGTGTTCAACATCATCAATATTTAAGGAAATGCAAATTAAAGCCACCCTAAGGTACCATCTTACTCCATCAAGAAAAAAAAAAAGACACCAAATGCTGGAGAGGCTGTGGGCAAAGGGGAATACTCATCCACTGCTGGTGGGAATGTAAACCACTGTTGAAAGCAGTGTGGAGAACACTTAAAAGACTCAGAATAAGGCTACTGTATTAGTCAGGGTTCTCTAAAGAAACAGAAGCAACAGGACGAATATATAGCTATATACAATTTATTGATTTGCTCATGTGATAGAGTTCAAGGAGTCCAATAGTAGATGCACCACACTGGAAAGGCCGAGAATCCAGGGAACTGCTCATTCCACAAGGCTGGATGTCTCAGTAGTCCCAATCTAGTGCTGAAGGCCCGAATGGATTCCAGGAGATCTGCCGGTCTCAGTACATGCTGGGATCCGAAAGGTTGATCACAGCAGCAAGAAAAACTCACCAGATGAGAGAGGCAAGTCGCAGGAGAAAAGGGACCAGCTCCCTCTGCTGTGGCCTTAAATACTGCCTGCTGGCAGAAGGTAATGCCCACATTTGGGGCGGGCCATCCAGGTTGAGGTGGTCCAATCAGAAGACCCTTTTTCTCTTATTTGTTCCTTAGTCCAGTCAAGTTGACACCCAGGATTAACCATCACAGCTACCACCTGACCCAGCCATACCACTTCTGGGTATATACCAATAAGACTCATCCTACTGCAAAGATACATGCATGTCTATGTTTATTGCGGCTCTTTTCACAATAGTGAAGAGTTGGAACCAACCCAAATGCCCCCCCAACTGATGACCAGATAACAAAAATGTGGTACATCTACACAATGCAGCAGTAAAGAAAGATGACATCATGAGATTTGCAGGTAAATGGATGGAACTCGAAGCCATTATGCTAAGTGAAGTAACACAGTCCCTGTGCTGGATAGCTTTAGTGTCAACTTGACACACCTGGGTTGAGAGAGCCTCAACTGGGGAATTGGCTCTATTGGACTAGCCTGTGGCCACATCTGTGGAGTATTGTCTTGATTGTTGAGCAATGTGGGAGCACCTGGCCCACTACAGGTGGTGCCACCCTGGGCAGGTTATTGTGTACCACATAAGAGGGCAGGCTGGGCATGGGCCAGGGGAGCAAGCCAGTATGCAGCACTCCTCCATGGCCTGTGCTTTAGCTTCTGCCTCTGGGTTCTTGCCCTGAGTTCCTGCCTTGGGCTTCCTAAGTGATGAACTGTGACCCAGGAGATGTAAGCTGAATAAACCCTTTCCTCCCCAAGTTGGTGTCAGTCAGTGTGTTTTGTCACAGCAATGGAAGAGAAACTAGAACAGAAATTGGTACCAGAGAGTGGGCTATTGCTGTGACAGACCTGACCTTGGTTCTTTGGAGAAGGATTGTGGAAGCATTTGGAACTTTGGGCTAGAAAAATCATTGAATGCCTAAAAATTGTTGCTGTGGAACTTGGAACACTTTTGCTGAAAGAGTTGTAGATGATGGAGGCCTGGCTTGTGAAGTTTCTAGTTTCAAAGGGAAGCAGAGATCATCAGGACTGTTTGATCTATGGGCTCTGGTCAGCTGGGGCTGAAGAATCAGCTGTAAGTAACCAGAGACTGGAAACTGAAGTGAACCCTTTGCTTTACTGGGACAATTGATGCTGGTTGGCTGGGGCTGAAAAATCAGCTGTAAGTAAGAAGAGACCAGCATCACTGTGGTGAAATCTTCTGTGAAGAGTTTCTTCAGGGTCAGCACAGAGAAACTATGTTCCAGAAGGGGACTGAGCATCCATATCAAGCCAGAAGCAGGACTTGGTAACATGTAACTCTCCTATATGGTTCTGGTGTTGAAATTTGAGGGGGTCACAGGGAGCAGCTGAGGCTTGGCACTGTGATAGGTCAGGAAAGACCATTGATGGAAGTCCACCTTGGTTGCAATGAAGACCACAGGATTGCAGGGGTCATGGAGAGAAGCTGAGGCTTTGCACCAGGAAAGGTCAGAAGAGGCCATTGGTGAAGGTGCTGCCTCAGTTTCAGTGGAGACCTCAGCTTTTTGGAGATGCCAGAACCATGGGATGACCACCAAGAGCAGCAGCAGGTGTGGAATGGAGTCAGCCTGGGCCTGTGAGATGAGCTGTGTGTGCCACGGACAGCAGAGTCAGAGAAGGGGAGCTGCCAAAACCCTTTGGAGCCCAGAAGATTGTGAATGAATCCCAGGTGTCCAGCCTTGAGCTACTTTGCTGGACTTAGGTTTTGTTTGAGTGTGCCTGATTCTTCCCTTTGAAATAAGACAGTACTTGTTTTGGATTTTACAGCAGCCTATAGTTAAGAGACTTTTAACAGACTGTGAACTTTTAAGTGTTTGGACATTTTAAGGACTGTGGGGCTTTTAAGGTTGTACTGTCTTAGGTTGTGATTAATGTTAACATTATACCTTGGGGACGAGAACTGGAAAGGTAGTGGTTTAATAGTGATGTGTTTTGTGTGTCAAGTTGACAAGGGGTCAATTGTGCTGGATAGGTTTACTGTCAACTTGACACACCTGGGTTGAGGGAGCCTCAACTGGGGAATTGGCTCCATTGGACTGGCCTGTGGCCACACCTGTGGAGTATTATCTTGATTGTTGAGCAATGTGGATGGTGCCACCCTGGGCAGGTTGTTGTGTACCATATAAGAGGGCTGGCTGGGCATGGGCCAGGGGAGCAAACCAGTATGCAGTACTCCTCCATGACCTGTGCTTCAGCTCCTGCCTCCAGGTTCCTGCACTGAGTTCCTGCCTTGGGCTCCCTAAGTGATGAACTGTGACCCAGGAGATGTAAGCTGAATAAACCCTTTCCTCCCCAAGTTGGTGTCTGTCAGAATGTTTTGTCACAACAATGGAAGAGAAACTAGAACAGTCCCCCCCAAATCAACCAGGGAATGTTTTCCCTAATTTGTGGATGCTGGTACCAAATCCCCCAAGTGAAAGAAAAGCTGAGCAATGTTATTGTTATGTTTCTTTCTATCTGAAAGGAACTGTGATGTTATAATGTGAATATCTTAATGAGCCATAGAATTAACTTACCGCCTACTTTCAGGCATGGTAATTAATGTATATGGGCAGAGTAATATAAAATTAAAAGAAAAATCTGAATCCCTGAACATAATAACAAAAGGAAGGGATGTTTGAATGAAACTGATCAATGAATACCAAGTTGGTTACATACAACATGATGCTTTGGTGTACGATTTTACAGTAGGATGAATATAGATGTGATGTTGCATGCATTTCAAAAGCCTCAAAGAGGGGCCTGGAGAGATGGCCTAGTGGTTAAGAGCACTGACTGCTCTTGCAGAGAACCCAGGTTCAATCCCCAACACCCACATGGCAGTTGAGAACTGTCTTTGACTCCAGTTCCAGGGGAATCCGATTCCCTTTTCTGACCTCCACAGCATTGCATGATACAGGTGCACCAACCTACATGCAGACAGTACATTCATACACATAAAAATAAATAAACAAAATTTTAAAAAGCCTCAAAGAAAGAACTGTGTAATTTTGTTCAGAACTGTGGAATTTTTAGCCACAAAGAAATTATACATGTTTAACAACCTAGATGTATTCAGCAGTTTTAAGTTTTTTTTAAGCTTGCGGCATCAGCTGTGGGTTATTCCTCCAAGGAGAGAGCTAATAGCCAATTAGATTTGGGATATACAGGCATATGGCTGCCACTGCTGCACAGTATTTCCAGGCAGGTGAGGTGTAGCTGGTGCTGATGGAGGAGTCTTGCTTGACTCAAGGAGACCTATATTTGCTTTATTGGTTTAGTGGCCTTTGGTAACACTCTCTGGTATTCCAGAGACCAACTGTACACTTGCAAGTGCGGTCTCAATACATCTTTCCCATGCTTACATCAGGTCTTCGACAGCAGGGCCTTATCGCCTCTCTTCTTGCAGGTATCCCAGTTTAGAGGCAAGGAGCCTTTACCTTTTGTTGGGGGGGGGGCTTGGATCCCCTGGCCAACATCTCCTTGATAGAATAATCCACTGATGATATCAGAGCTCTCCTGTATTAATATATTTTGCTTAAGTGCACAGTTTAAGGAGACTTTAGTATTATATTTAGTTCTGAATAGAGAATAATCCTTTTCACAGTTCCTATGTCTATTAGTCAATTAATGAAGGCAGTTTTGGGGGCTGGAGAGATAGCCTAGCAGTTAAGAGCACTGACTGCTCTTACAGAGGACCCGGGTTCTATCCCCAGAACCCACATGGCAGCTAAGAACCATCTGTAACTCCAATTTCAGAGAACTCCAGTTCCAGGGGAATCTGAGACCCTCTTCTGACCTCCGCTAAGAACTGTCTATAACTCCAATTCCAGGAGAACTCCAGTTCCAGGGGAATCCGACACCCTCTTCTGACCTCCATGGCATTGCACGACTGGTGCACAAACCTACATGCAGACAGTACATTCAAAGAAAGAAAGAAAGAAAGAAAGAAAGAAAGAAAGAAAGAAAGAAAGAAAGAAAGAAAGAAAGAAAGAAAGAAAGAATAAAAAAATACTTAAAAAAAAGAAATTCATGGATATAAACACAGAACCTTGCAGCAATTTAAAAAGAGAAAAGGGTTATTCCCAAAAGGGCTGAGGGAAGGAGTGTGGAGAGAAGGAGGAGAGAGGGCCAGGGCGGGATCAAAGCTATGGGTTTTGGAGGACCTAGGAACAGGCCTTCACTGCTTATTTGTTTGTTTATTGTGGTCTTTGTGCTCTCACGCGTGTGTTACTTTTTAGCAGTGCTGGGGGTACAACTAAAGGCCTTGGGTATGTCAGGTTGTTGTTCTACTGCTGGGCTCCATGCCTGTCTGATGCCTATGTCTGTAGCAGGCATGATCAGGGAACAACAGAGCCCTGCCTCTAGGGACCAGTGAGCATGCTTCCTTCCTGGGTCAGTGGAAGCTCCCTAACCACTGCACAGTCAGTAGGCTGAGCATGGACTGAAGTTAAATTCTCTGACCTACCAGAAGTAAACATTCTATTTATTCATTTTTTTAATGTGTGTTTTATTTTGTTAAGACAGGGTCACACTATGGCCCAGGTGGCCTGGAACTCACTATGTAGATCAGGCTGGCCTCAGTCTCACAGATATCCCCCTGCCTCTGCCTCCTGAGTGCTGGAACTAAAGACATGTGCCACCACACCCAGTGACATTTGCACAAATAATCCCTGGTACACTCCTACCTTGAACAACCTCTACTTCATTCTCATATACACTGCCCCCCAAACTCAGCAACAGTGTTCTCAAAACTATGTGCCATTCACCTGGAGCAAGTGAGCTAGGAATCCATTAAAAATCACCCACAGAAAATGAACAGGTAAAAATTAGTTAGGGTCCAGCAAGATGGCTTAGCAGCTAAAGGTGCTTGTCTGTAAGCCTGATGACCTGAGTTGGAGCTCTGAGACCCACAGGGTGGAAGGAGAGAACTAAGTTCTGAAAGTTGTCCAGGGACATCCACACACATACACTATGACACACAGGGACTTACACACACACACACACACACACACACACACACACTATAACACACAGGGACCTCCACACACATACACTATGGCACACAGGGACCTCCACATACACACACTATGACACACAGGAACTTACACACACACACACACATGCACACTATGACACACAAGGATCTCCACACACATACACTATGACACACAGGGACCTCCACACACAATACACTATGACACACAGGGACCTCCACATACACACACTATGACACACAGGAACTTACACACACACACACACACACACGCACACTATGACACACAAGGACCTCCACACACATACACTATGACACACAGGGACCTCCACACACATACACTATGACACACAGGGACCTCCACATACACACACTATGACACACAGGGACTTACACACACACACACACTATGACACACAGGGTCCTACACACATACACTATGACACACAGGGACCTCCAAACACACACACACACACACACACACACACACACACTATGACACACAGGGACCTACACATACACACACTATGACACACAGGGACTTACACACACACACACACACTATGACACACAGGGTCCTACACACATACACTATGACACACAGGGACCTCCAAACACACACACACACACACACACTATGACACACAGGGACCTACACACACACTATGACACATGGGGACACACACACACACACAATGACACACAGGGACCTACACATACATACACTATGATACACAGGGACCTACACACACATATACCATGACACACAGGGACCTACACACACATATACTATGACACACAGGGACCTACACACACATACACTATGACACACAGGGACCTACACACACATACACTATGATACACAGGGACCTATACACACATACACTATGATACATAGGGACCTACGCACACATACACTATGACACACAGGGACCTACACACACATACTCTATGACACACAGGTACCCCCAAATTAAATAAAGTTAGAATTCATGTCTTGAGTTCTGCTGACAAGTGTTTACTGAAAGATTCACAATATTTTGAAGAACATTTCAGCTATTTTTAGATAGAAAAAGGCAAAATGTGTATAGAATATGTGCATATGAACTTTTAAAGAAGTAGCTGTGAAAAGTTGTAGGCAAAACTATTTCTTCCTTTCCTCCTGAATCTGTGGTCTCCATCTCAAAGACAATACTTGTCCTCAGTCTCCTTATGGAAATGGCCCATTCACAGACAGGAACTTTAAATTTAAAAATTAGTATTTTGGCGGGTGTGGTGGCCCACGCCTTTAATCCCAGCACTTGGGAGGCAGAGGCAGGCTGATCTTTGTGAGTTCAACGCCAGCCTGGTCTACAGAGCGAGTTCCATGACAGCTGGGGCTACAGGGAGACCCTGTCTCGAAAAGACAAAAAAAATTGTATTTTAATTATGTGTATGAGTTGCCTACATGTATATAAGTGCACCCATGTCAAGCAATACAAGCAGGGATCAGAAGGGGCCTTCAGATCCCCTGGAACTGGAATCACAGACAGTTGTTAGCTGCCATGTGGGTGCTGGGAATTGAACCTGGGTCCTCTGCAAGAACAGCCAGTGCTCTTAACCACTGAGCCATCTCTATAGCCCCTTTTTAAATATTTTGAGACATAGTCTCATGTAGCCCACATTGGCCTTGAACTCACTACATAGTTGAGGATGATCTTGAACTTCTGAACTTCTTGCCTCCCTCCATCTTCCAAGTGCTGGAATTATGGGTGTATGGCACCTATTTTATTTGGTGCCGAGAACTGAACCCAAGGCTTTGTGCTTGCTAGATAAGCACTCTATCAGCTAAGCTACACCCCCAGGTCTATAATATTCTTTTTTTTTTTTTTTAGAAAATAAGAGGGAGTAAATGATGCAGACTGTATTAGTCACTTTTCTGTTGCTGTGATAAAACACCAGACCAAGGAACTTATAAAGGGAAGAGTTTATTTGAGCTTACAATTGGCAGTTCCAGGGAATTACTCCATTGTGGCGGGAGGCGTGGCGGCTGGATCTGGAGCAGCAAACCGAGGGTCACATCTCGCAAAGAGCACAGGAAACAGAGAGGAAGCAACTGTAGAGCATGAGGCTTGTTAAGCTCACTAAGCCCACCCCCAGTGACACACTTCCCCCAGCCTGGCCACACCTTCTAAGACCTCCAAAACCAGCACCACCAACTGGAGACAAATGTCTGAATACCTAGAGCCTATGGGGGACACACATTCAAACCACCACATTCCACTCCCTGGCCCCCATTGGCTCCTCACCATATAAAATGCAAAATGCATTTAGTCCAACCTTAAAAGTCCCCACAGTCTTTACCAGTTTCAATGCCATTCAAAAGTCCACAGTCCAAAGTCTCTTCTGAGACTCAGGCCAATCTCTTAAACTGTAAGCTCCTGTAAAATCAAAAGACAAATTACATACTCCCAATGTACGGTGGAACCGAATACACATTCCCATTCCAAAAGGGAGGAATAGAGGCATAGTGAGAAAATACTGAACCAAAACAAGATCAAAAACCAGCAGGGCAAATGCCAAGTCCTGTAGCTCCACATGCAACTTCTGGGACTTGACTTCCAAAGGGCTTAGATGGCTCAGCTCTTACAGCTTTGCTTGCAACATACATCTCTTTCTTAGGCCAGTACCACTCCCTGTATGCAGCTCTCCTTGGCAAATATCTCACAGGTCTGGCATCTCGAATGACTTCTTGGGGTCTCCACTGCCAACCAGGCTTCACACTCACACCTTCACACAATGGCCTATCAGGGCCTTCTTTATTCAGGGATGCCCCTGCTGTACTCTGCCTGGCCTCTTTGGCTCTCTGAAACCATGGAGGAAAAACTGATGACCCCTTCACTCTTGCATCCTTCGTGCCTCTGAAGCCAGCATCACGTGAATGAAATTGCCGAATCTGGCTGCAAGTTCGGGATGGAATCTCTCCTACTTTAACCACATTTGTAATTTTTCTCTGCCCTGGACTTGCTGGAGGATTAGCTGGGTGTGGTCTTGCCCTGAAGGTACTGATTCTTTTGTTTACTTGTAAATCTCCAGGCCTCTCCTTAATGGCTTTAATCTCCTTATGAAAGGGAGCCTCTCCTTCACATGCCTTGGCCCCACCTTTAATCTTCCTAGTGCAGTTTTCAGATCCAAACTGTATATTCTGCATTTCTTTCGGCCCCATCTGCTCTTCTTCACTGTAGATCTGCACAATATTCACCATTAAAAGCCACGCCACCATTTTCACATTAGGCTGTCTTGAAATATCCTCTGCCAAAGACATCAGTCCACCGCTTTTCAACTTAGCATCAGGCAAGCATTTGGGCTGTGGGCAAACTGCTGCCAGACTCTTTATCAAAATATCCTGGTTGCTGCCTAAGTCTCTATTTTCCCCTGGAACCACATCTTTTGCAGCCATGCTTTCTTCCAGGCCTCCTAGAATGGCCCTTTAAGCTCTGCTTACAATAGTCAACAGCCTTTCCAGCCCAAAGTTCCAAAGTCTTCCACACTTCTCCAAGCATACACATGGTCAGGTTCTTCACAGCCAACAGCCCACTCTCTGGTACCAATAACTGTATTAGTCACTTTTCTGTTGCTGTGATAAAACACCAGACCAAGGAACTTATAAAGGGAAGAGTTTATTTGAGCTTACAATTGGCGGTTCCAGGGAATTAGTCCATTGTGGCGGTAGGTGTGGTGGCTGGATCTGGAGCAGCAAACCGAGGGTCACATCTCGAAAAGAGCACAGGAAACAGAGAGGAAGCAACTGTAGAGCACGAGGCTTGTTAAGCTCATTAAGCCCGCCCCCAGTGACACACTTCCCCCAGCATGGCCACACCTTCTAAGACCTCCAAAAACAGCACCACCAACTGGAGACAAATGTCTGAATACCTAGAGCCTATAGAGGACACACATTCAAACCACCACACAGACTATTTCACATTTGCCTATTTAATTAATATGTTCTGACAGTCAACCCCAGTGACCTCCTTTCTTCTTTTTCTCTGCTTTATAGCATCCTAGTAGTTATATCATTCCTTATTTAGCTAGCCCTTTTTCTTGTAGTGAACATTTTTCTCAGAGTCATTAAGCATGAGATCATGAGCTAGACAGGTGAGTGCTTATGTAATTCTGACAGATATTTTCAAATTGCTCTTCCTAGAGTTAGTTCTAAGTCTTAGTTTTTTCAAAGATTAATAAAATACCATTTCAGTTAGCAAGCCAGTAAGCAGCATTCCTCCATGACCTGTGCTCCAGCTCCTACTTCCAGGTTCCTGCCCTGAGTTCCTATGGTGGGCTCCCTCAGTGAACTGTGACCCAGGAGACATGAGCCAAATAAACCCTTTCCTCCCCAAGTTGGAATTGGTCAGAGTGTTTTGTCACAGCAACCGAAAAAGGAACTAGAACAGAAATTGGTACCAGAGAGTGGGTTATTGCTGTGACAGACCTGACCTTGGTGTTTTGGATGAGGATTGTGGAAGGTTTTGGAAATTTGGGCTGGAAAAGTCATTAAGTGTCTAAAGTTCATTGCTGTGGAACTTGGAACAGTTATGCTGAAAGAGTTGTAGATGATGGAGGCCTGGCTTGTGAAGCTTCAAGGGGAAGCAGAGACCATCAGAGCTGTTTGTATGATATTTTTAGTTAAGAATCTGTGGGTTCTGGTCAACTGGGGCTGAAGAATCAGCTGTAAGTACAAGAGACCAGGACCTGAAGAGAAACCTTCATTGTACTGGGACAATTGATGCTGGTTAGCTGGTGCTGAAAAAAATCATCTGTAAGTAACAAGAAACCAGCATCACTGTAGTGAAATCTTCTGGGAAGAATTTCCTCAGGGTCACCAAACAGAAGCTGTGGTTCAGAGGTGGCCTGATCCTCCACCTCAGGCCAGAAGCAGGTCTTGGTAATGTGTAAGGATCTCCTGTATGGTTCTGGTATTGAAATGTGAAAGGGGTCACAGAGAGCAGCTAAGGCTTGGCACTGTAAGAGGCCAGGAAAGACCATTGGTAGAAGTGCACCCTTGGTTGCAGTAAAGACCTCAGGATTGCAGGGGTCATGAAGAGAACCTGAAGCTTTGCACCAGGAGAGATCAGAAGAGACCATTGGTGAAGATCCTGCCTCAGTTTCAGTGGAGACCTCAGCTTTTTAGAGATGCCAGGATCATGGGATGACCACCTAGAGCAGCAGCAGGTGTGGAATGGAGTCAGCCTGGGCCTGTGAGATGAGCTGTGTGTGCCATGGACAGCAGAGTCAGAGAAGTGGAGCTGCTGAAACTCTTTGGAGCCCAGAAGATTGTGAGTGAATCCCAGATGTTCAGCCTTGACCTACTTTGCTGGGCTTAGGTTTTGCTTAGGTATGCCCGATTCTTCCCTTTGAAATAAGACAGTACTTGTTTTGGATTTTACAGGAGCCCACAGTTAAGAGATTTTTAACAAACTGTGAACTTTTAAGTGCTTGGACTTTTTAAGGACTGTGGGGCTTTTAAGGTTGTACTGTCTTAGGTTGTGATTAATGTTAACATCATACCTTGGGGACAAGAAATAGAAAGGTGGTAGTTTAATAGTGATGTGTTTTGTGTGTCAAGTTGACAAGGGGTCAATTGTGCTGGATTGCTTTAGTGTCAACTTGACACACCTGGGTTGAGGAAGCCTCAATTGGGGAATTGGCTCCATTGGACTGGCCTGTGGCCACATCTATGGAGTATTGCCCTGATTATTGAGCAATGTGGGAGCACCCAGCCCACTATGGGTGGTGCCATCCCTGGGAGGTTGTTATGCACAATATAAGAAAGCAGGCTGGGCACGGGCCAGGGGACCAAGCCAGTAAGCAGCATTCCTCCATGGCCTGTGCTCCAGCTCCTACTTCCAGATTCCTGCCCTGAGTTCCTATGATGGGCTCCCTCCATGATAAACTGTGACCTAGGAGAATTAAATATCTATATCTATATCTATATCTATATCTATATATATATATATATCTATATCTATATATATATATATACCATTTCAAAGGATTTAGCTCAATAATGTACGTAAAAGAAGGCAAGAACAGACCACATATGAAGATGTAAAGAGGAGCTAGATTTAAGAGAAGCAGCCTTTAGAGGGACTGGTGGTTAGGGATGCTGCTAGGTAATTTGACCAGTCTGGGAGTTCCTCACAGAAGCTGGGATACTTGGTATGGAGCTGGCCAGGGGTCACCCACATGGAAGCTGGAATCACCTGTAACAGACAGCAGAAAGATTGCCAAGCAGGAACTAATGTCTTCCCTGAATGTGAGTAAATGGCAATTAAAAAAAAAAGAGCAGAAATCAATGAAATAGAAACAGAGAAAACAATACAAAGGAGGAGGGGGAGGAAGCAGGAAGGTGATACAAGCCTATGGATCAGCCTCAAAGGAGGAAGTATTTGTTATATAGAGAGACCTGAAGGAATTTGTGTGAACAGCTCAATGAATGGAAGGCTAGCATGCACTTGGTCTAGGGTGTGATCCAGTACCTAACAAACAAATTAATAAAAACATTGGAGGCAGCGAGATAGCTAAGTCAGTAAAAGTGCCTGCCACCAAGCCTAACACCCAGAGTACAATCTCCCAAACCTGCATGGAGGAAGAAAAGTGCCTCCTACAAGTAGGTTATGATGCCTGTACACACACACACACACACACACACACACACACACACATACACACACACTAAATAAATAAATAAATGAATGAATGAATAAATAAATAAATAAATAAATAAATAAATAAATAAATAAATAAATAGGTCCTGGGGCTGGGACTGTAGCTCAGCTGGTAGAGTGCTTACCTAGCACTCAATTCCCAGCAGCACAAAAATGGGCCTCCTGGTACTCAGGTATAATTCCAGCTATTGGGAGGTGGAAACAGAAAGATCAAAAGTTCAAGGCCATTCTCTGCTACATAGGGAGTCGCAGGTCAGCCTGGAATTCATGAGTCCCAGTCTCAAAAACTAAAACAACGCCGGGCGTGGTGGCGCACGCTTCTAATCCTAGCACTTGGGAGGCAGAGGCAGCAGGCGGATCTTTGTGCGTTCAAGGCCAGCCTGGTCTACAGAGTGAGTTCTGGGACATCTGGGGCTACAGGAAGACCCTGTCTCAAAAAGACCAAACAAAACAAAACAAAAAAACCTAAAACAAAGCAAAACAATCCCCCACAGCATTGTTCTTTTTGTTCTTTTGCATGGGTGTAGCATGTATAGAGCAGAGGAAGACCTTCGTAAGCAGGTGCTGCAGGGAAGGGAATGTGGCTTCACGCAGAGTTGTGAGGGTCAGTACTGACCTAGGAACAGAAGGGAAGGGAAGAGAAGAAGGATGAGGGTCCGAAGTGGCAGACATGTGGTGGGAAGAATCTCATCATGGCCAGAAATGTTTTCATTTCTGGAAGGGGGATTTATGTCTTTTAATGTTTTTTTCCAAGTCCCCCCACCCCCAGTTGAAGAACATGTGAAATGTATTACAAGAAACCAGAGAGACAGCTGTGGCATAGTTGAAAAGAAATCTCCCAGATTGTGGTAGTTTTGCTCAAGCTTTCAACCTCCTCACTCATTTCCCTTAAGTCATGATGAAAAAGTTAAAATGGTAAAAGGTCAAAGTTAAGGATAATAAGGAAGTGCTCAGTGAGGGAATGGAGGAAAGGAGGGAGGGAGGGAGACAGGGAGGAAGGGAGGGAGGAAGACCTGGGCCTGCCTTGAAATGTTTCAGCAGGTAAAGGTGCCTGCTGCCAAGACTGATAGCTTGATCCCCAGCACTCACATTGGTGGAAGGAGAGAAACAAACTCACACAAGTTGTCCTCTGGTGTCCATATTCATGCCCTGGCAAGCACACTCAGATATATATAATATTATTATAATAATTATATACCTCATATATATATAAAATCCCCAAAATACTACTTTGTAAATGAACATTTTATTGAGTTTTTCTGCAATTCATACAATAAATCTTAGCCATATTTAGACCCCTCCCCCATCCACATACCCCTGTAGCCCTAACCCCAATGGATTTCATGCATTCTTTTATAAATATTAAGGCCTATCTGATCAAGTCTTTGTACCCAGATATCCCTGGGTGAAATTCATCCACTGGAGTCTAGTCAGCCTATGTAGAGTCACTCCCTTAAAGAAGATCTACTCTCCCTCACCCATCAGCAATCAGTTACCAATTGTTCCTCAACTAAGGTTGGGGCCTGCTGCCCATTTCCCAGTTTTTTATGCTGGGTTTTTATCTGATTGCATCAGCATGGGTCTTGTGCATGCTGTCACCACTGATGTAAGTTCATATGAGCAAGTTTGAAGAGGCCTCGATGTCTCGGTTTCATTATGTTCATACACCAACCCTGGCTCTTACAGTTGTGTGTCATGCCCCCCCACCATCTGAAATGGTCCTGAGCAGCCATGGGTGGGTGAGGTTTAAAATAGGAGTTCTATCCAGGCCAATTGTGGGCTTCTGGGTGCATAATACTTTCTTTTTTAATTTAATTATTTATTTTTTTACTTTCTTAAAAATATTATTAATTATTATTTTATGTGTATGAGTGTATTGCCTGCATGTATGTGAGTGCACCTGTGTTGTGCAATGCTGTGGAGTCAGATGAAGGCCTCAGATCCCCTGGAACTGGAATTAAAGACAGTTCCTAACTGCCATGTGGGTGCTGAGAATCAAACCCAGGTCCTCTGCAAGAGCAGCCAGTGCATTTAACCCCTGAGCCATCTCTCCAGACCCTTATTTTTTTAATTTATGAAGCTTGTACATTTAAAATTTTTTATTTATTATTTTTATGTGTATGAGTGCATTGCCTACATGTATATAGGTGCATCTGTGTCGTGCAATGCCCATTGAGGTCAGAAAAGGGCCACAAATTCCCCTGGAACTGGACTTATGGATGGTTGTTAGCCATCATGTAGATCTAGGGAACTGAGCCCAGGTCCTCTGCAAGAGCAGCCAGTATTCCTAATGACTGAACCATCTCTCTAGCTCCCACACTTAAGAAAAAGAAAAGAAAAGAGAAGAAAAGAAAAGAAAAGAAAAGAAAAGAAAAGAAAAGAAAAGAAAAGAAAAGGAGAAAAGAAAAGAGATGGCTCAGTGGTTAAGAGCACTGGCTACACTTATGAAGGACCTGGGTTCATTTCTCTGCACCAACATGGCAGCTCATACCTGTCTGTAACTCTAGTTCCCTTTTTACCCTCTTTTGATCTTTGCAGGCATCATACATGCATGTGGTGCATATACATACATCCAGGGAATTTTTTTTTTAATGAAAAGAAATGGTGAATGTCATGGATGGTGCCTCCAGCGGAGGTCTCTCTGCTCGCAAGCTTGGCCAGTGTTCCTTACTGGTCCTCTAACTGGTCCATGAGTCCAAGTACTGCAGTTACCTAAAACCCAAGGCGAAGGAAAAAAAGAAGAGTCTGGATGAGCTGAAACAGATTGAGAGAGAAGCCGAGGTAACAGCATATTAAAATGAGGCACAAGTGAGCTAGCCTTTCTCTAGCCCCTGAGGATGAATAATGAAGGTTTTGTTATTGTTTGGAAAGAAATAGACAAGACTTACTGTGAAGAGTTTGGGGGAATAAGTAAAAAGAAAAAGAAAAGAACCTTGCTTCAAACACATGAAAAGGATTCAAAACAGAAAATATAGCAGCGTAATGATCCATGTGGTATATTAATGGCACAGTTAGAGTATAAAATTATTTATTGATGAGCTGGTTCCATGGGTAGGAGTGCATGCTTCACACTCCTGAAGACCTGGTTCAAATCTCTAGCATCACAGATGAAATAGCCATGCATGGCCTTGTGTACATCTGTAATCCAGAGCTGTGGGGGTGGACACAGGGAGGATGACCAGAACTGACTGACTGCCCAGTTTCCTCCAGGTTCAGTGAGAGACCTTATCTCAAGAAGAGTGATGGAGCAGGACACCTGATGTCCTCCTCTGGCCACTATATGTGTATGGGAATGCACCTGCACACATATATGCATATACCACATACATTCACACCCAGAAATTTAAAGCCAAACAAAATATGAAAACAAATATCATCCCCCAAAGTACCATAATAACCTTAAGGAATAAACAGATCTAGAGAGATGGCTCAGTAAAGTGCTTGTCTTGCAAGTGGGAGGAACTTAGTTTGATTCCCAGAGCCCCAGCGAAAAGCTGGGTGATTCTCACTTGTAATCCCAGTGCTGAGGAAAGCAGAGACTGGTGGATCCCTGGGTCTGGATGGCCTGCCAGCCAGCCTACTTGGAGAACTCCAAACCAATGAGACCCTGTCTCAAACAGCAAGGTCAATAACACTGGAAGAGCAAAACCTGAGGTGGATTCTGGCCTCCAGATGTACACACACACACCAAACACACTTGAAAAAAAATAGCCTAGGAGGGAGATTCAAGAAGCATTTATGGCCAGAACAAGTCCACAAGCAAGAGGAGGCCCAAGTGCCAGCAGAAAGAAAAAGAAAGGCAGGTCTCCAGACCCCCCCCCCACTCAGCTCCCTGTGGGGGTTCCCTTGAAGCTGATCTCGGAGAGGAGCTCCTACTCTTCTCAACAGCTGGCAGTCTGAATCGCCAAGCCAACTGGGCCAGCCAAGAGGCCCCTCTTTTGCAGTTTATATGTGTCCTGTCACAGCTGCAGCTATCAGGTCTATGGAGAGACAGGCAACTTTTAATATGGCGCAGCACAGTTGATTCATGCACTGGCTTCTTAGGAAGTATCTTAACTATTCTACACCTCAAAATTCTCATCAGAAAAGCAGGAATGAAAGCTAAAAATAAGAAAAAAGAACACCTGCCTTACAAGGTTATTTTGAAGATCGTACAAGATAAAACTTACAAACTGTAATAAGCAATTAATAAATGATGATGGCCTTTCCTATTAATTTGACGGGGAGAAAAATCCATTTTTATAATCTATTATTATTACTATTATTGTTATTTTGAGATAGAGTTTCCCTGTAGCCCTAGCTGGCCTGGAATTTGCTAATTAGACCAGGTTGGCCTCAGATTCACAGAGATCCACCTGCTTCTGCCTCTTGAGGGCTGGGACTAAAGACATGTACCACCATGCCCAGCCCACATCTATTATTAACATATTAGATTAATTTTTGAAACAAGGTCCCACCATGCAGTCCAAGCTGGCTTCCAACTTACAAAATTTTTTCTGCCTCAGCCTTCTAAGTGCTAGAATTACAGGTTTAAGTTATTATGCCATTCTTTAAGTTTGTTTTTTTTTTTTGCATGTGTATGTATTTCTCAATTCATCTCTACCTTATTCACTGAGGTAGAGTCTCTCAATTGAACCAGAGCTCTCCAGTACAACTAGTGAAGCTAGCCAGCCTGTTCTGGCGAGTCCCTGGCTCTACCTTTCAAGAGCTCGAATTGCAAGCTGGCCTTCACACCCACCCAGCATTTACTTGTGATGGAAACTGGTTCTCACACTGGCACAACAAGAACTTTATCCACTTAGTCATCTCCCAACCCTTGAATATTTTAAAGTATTAAGATTGTCTTGAAAGAGAATTATAAAATGTTCAACTGGGCCTTTTTTTTTTTTTTTTTTTTTTTTTTTTNCAATGCTATAGCAAAATAGCAAGAAGCACATCAGCTCATAGAAACACAAATAGACAAATGAATTAGAAAAGAAATTTCTCCAGGTGACATATGCCATAGTTAAAAATGCTAGATGCTCAAAACAAAGACAAAATACTCAAAACCACAAGAGGCTAAAAAAACAAGGGGAAAGCCCCATCAGGAATTGAACAGTGACATCTCACAGTGGAAATTATGAAACCCAGAAAAACATGGACCAAAGTTTCCCAGTGCTAAAATGACTAGTTAGATACCAACCCAGATTACTATATGCAGCAAAAATAATCAGTTATATTTGAGGGAGAAAGAAAAACCTTTCACGACACCAAACAGAGATGAAAGAAACAAAACACTTCAAGAAAAAACTCGAAGCAATCTAAAGATACAGGACGGAAAATAGTAGGACGAGCAACTAATCACCCAACCAAACTAGAGAAAGAACTTAATCAAAAAAGCATAACATAGATAACAATACATAAAAGAACGCATAGAAAGAAATGCGCCACCAGAAGATAAGTTGAAAGGAAGCAACACACTCTTTCAATTGCCCCTTAATAGCAGATTCAATGAGAATAAACTCCCCAATCAAAAAGACATAGACTAGGAGAATGAACTAAGAAACGAAATACCATGCACGTAGTCTGTTGCATAGCAGAGTCAGTAACCCATCTCACCCGCCGAAGGATGAGAAACCGACGTCGAGTGAAAGGATGGAAAAATATTCCAACAAAATGGTAGCCGGAGGAGGAAAAAGCTACAAGAAGAGGTTGCTTAATGTGCATAAGATGTGACGACAGAACGACAAAATTCAATAGACGTGAGATACTTCAGAAGTAAAGTCAATCAGGAAGGAGACGAAAGGAGGCCCTACATCCTTATGAAGAGGAATAAAATTGACGCAGGAAGACAGTCACAATCCTAAACTGATTATGAATCCAATTCCAGTGCAAATACCAGAACTAGGACATGACGATTAACATCCCCAACACAGCATAATAGTAGCGGGGGAACATTCAATAACCCCACGGCCCACTTTGGATAGATCAACTGGCAAAAAATAAATAGAGTGACATTGGAACTGTACAATACAATACAAAAATGGACCTCACAGAAAATACATACCAAATATTTCACCCAACACCAGATAATACACATTCTACTAACACTCAGGCACCTCCCAGTAAATTCTCCAAAAATAAACCATATATGGGACAACAACAAAAACCTCAACAATATAAAAGGATTAATAAATCTCATGCCATTCTATAAGACCACAGTGTAATAATGCTCAATATTAACACCAGAATAAGCCTGACTAGCTACAAGAACACAGGGAAACCTAAAACAACACATTCCTGAATACTGAATGGGTCAGGGAGAAATAAAAAGAATGATATAAATGAAATAGACAAGTAGACAAATGAATAAGAAATAACAACAACACAAAAATCTGTGGGAATCGACTTTAAAAAACAGATCCTTAAGGAGAGTCTTTAATAGCCTAGGTCCCACATTATAAAAACAGAAAAGGAACAAAAAATTATCTAACACAACAGCTAAAAAAAATTGAGACATAGCAACAACAAATGGAGGTATCCCTAAACTCACAGACAGGAAGAAGAATAGGAAAATTCATAGAGACAGAAAATCAATGAAATAGAAACAAAAACACAATACAAAAAATCAATGAGTCCAAAGTTGGTTCTTTGAAAAGGATAATCACGCAGAATAGACAGATCTCTAGCTCAGTTAACCAAAAAAAAAAAAAGCATAACTTGTGCCAAAATGGTGAAGTAGTATGTGCATCGGAGTTGAAAGGGACAGCTCGCACAAAGACATGAATAGAAGTGAAAAGATCCAGACATCATATGAAAATACTTCAAAAAAATTTTACTCTAAACCAAATTTGAAAATTCTAAAAGAAATGGATAAAATCTGAAATCCTGGGAAACCAACAAAGCTTAACAAGAAGAGGTTGACAGTTTTAAACAGAACCATAGACAGTATTTGAGGAGATTGAAGATGTAATAAAAAAAAAATCTCCCAGACTAAAAAAGCCAGGCCCCAGATGCTTTCACCAGCAGAATTCTTAAAACAAAGAGAATCTTACACAACCTTTGACTATCTCTGCAAACTTTTCAGGATACAGAACCAAGGGAGACATCTCCCAGACTCCTTCTATGAAACCACATCACTCTAATACCAAAAAAGAGAGGATAGATTAACCTCGGAAGTAAAACCAGGTGCAGAAGGACAACGAACGAAAAAGAGAACTAGTAGATTCCCATCTCATTAATGACACAGATGCAAAAATTCTAAAAAAGTACTCGCAAAATCACAATACAAGACTCCACAGTCAAAAGATCATCCAATAATGATAAAGTTGGATTCATACAAGATGCAGGGATGGTTCACATACTAAATCAAGTAAATAATCATAAATGACATAAATGGACTGAGAAGAAAAATCAACACAATCATCTCAATTGGTGCAGAAGCTCTTGACAAGATCCAGCATTCCTCATGTTTAAAGTTCTAGAGGGAATTGGACTGAAGGGTTCATATTCATTCCTAATCTTAATCAAGCATAACAGACAGAACCCACAGTCAACTATCATCTCTAATGGAAGAAAAATTAGAACGCATTCCCGCTTGAAGATGGGAAACCGCAACAGGGTTGCCAGTGAGGAGGATCGCAGGTCTTACACGGGTTGCCTGGCGTGCTAGTAGCTAGGTCGGTGACAGACCATGAAGCGGCCGTGCTCTCAGCCTATTGCAATCTTCCTTTTCAATTTGGTGCTTGAAATGCTTGCTAGGGCATAAGACAAGAGAAGGAATTAGAGGAAATACTAATCAGAAAAAGGAAATTAATTATTCCTTTTTTGCAGAGATATGATATGTTTACCCGAGGGAATGCTGAACACTCCCAGAAACTCATCTGACAATGATTTCAGAAAAAGTGGCTGGGCTTACAAAGTTAACCTAGAAAAAATCAGCTAGCCCTTTTTTACACCAAACAACTAAAGAACTGGAAGAAAGGAAATAAAGAAGTCTCAAAGCATAAAAATAAAATAAAAAAAAAAAAAAAAAAAAAAAAAACCTGGAAAAAACAAAAAGACCAAAACTACAAAAAACATTTTAAAACCCCTGAAGGAAGATATTGAAAATGACATGAAAAAGGTTGGAAAGACCTCCATTGCTCATGGATTGGAAAAATTAACTATAATAAATGTCAATTTATCCAAATTGAATATACAATTCAAAATCCCCATGAGCTTCTTCAACAGATTAAAAAAGATTCCTAAAAAAATTAAAAAGCCAGGCGTGGTGCTCACACCTTTAATCCCAGCACTTGGAGGCGAGGCAGGGTGGACCTTTGTGGTTCAAGGCCAGCCTGGTCTACTAGAGTGCATTCCAGGGCAGCTTGGGGTACAGGGAGACCCTGTCTCGAAAAGGCCAAAAAAAATAAAAATAAACAACATTCCTTAAATTTCATATGGAAAACAACGAGACCCTGAATAACTAACGCAGCCCTGATTGAAAAGTGCAATACAGGGGGGATTCACCAGTTACTGCGACTCAAGCTTATTAAGCAGGTGCTAACTGAGCATAAAGACAGCCCGTAACTGGGACAAAAACGACCACTTGACAATAGGAACAAAATTGAAGATCGCAAACCTTCGACGCTCATATATTTCAGCCACCTCATATTTGGACAAAGAGGGCAAAAATAGCTCAATGGAGGGAAGGATACAATCTTCAGCAAATGGTCTGGCAAAACTGGCATTACCATTTATAGAAAAAAATTAAACCCTTACCTCTCACTCTGTACAAAATCCACTCCAAGTGGATCAAAGATCTCAACATGAAACACAAACCCTGAAGGTGATAGAAGAAACAGTTTGGCAAAAACATACAAGACCTAAGTGTAGGAAAAGACTTTCTAAAACCAAGAAACAGATATCCAGGAAATAAAGTCAACAATCTGCACAGTGAAAGAAACAACGCAAAGTGAGAGAAATGAATCACAAGTGGGAGAAATACCAGTGTACATCTGACAGAGCATTAACAATCCAGATATATAAAAATCCTCAAAAAACAAAGAGAAAACCCAAATGACTCACTCAAAAAGATGGGTATGAAGAGCTGAACAGAGACCACACCATGAGGAAGTAAAGACGCTAAGAAACATCTTAACTAAATGTTCAAACATCATCAAATATTTATGGAAATGCAACTTAAAGCCACTCTAAGATAGTCAATCTCACTCTGACAATGAAAACAAAAGGACACCAAACTGCTGAGAGATTGTGGGGAAGGGGGACACTCATCCATGCCTGGTGGGAGTGTAAACTCATACAACCACTGTGGAAAGCACTGTGAATTGGAGAACCACTTAAAAAACTCAGAATGAGCCTACCACCTCCCAGTCATACCCACTTCTAGCAGAATAATACCCAAAGACTCATCCTACGCAAAGATACATGCGCACATCTATGTTTATTGCAGCTCTTACATAGAGAGATGAAACAACCCAAATGCCCCTCAACTGATGTGGATAACTGCCGTCATAAGAAGATGACATCATGAATTGCTAGGTAAGTGGCTGGAACTCGAACCATTACGCTAAGTGAAGTAACAAGTCCCCCGAAAACAACCGGGGACAGGTGTCCCGAATGATGGATGTTCTGTCCCCCATCCCCCAGTGAAAGAAAAGCTGAGTAATGTTAATTGTTCTATTTCTTTCTATCTAAAAGGAAATTATTGTAATATATGTAAATCTCTTAATGCCCCATAGATCACTACCACCATACTTTCAGCACTCGGTAATTATGTACATAGGTGGAAATGTATATAATCATATATATTAGAGTAATAGATAAAATTAAAAGAAAACAAATCGGAACCCGTGCAACAAAAAGAAAAGTTACTTCTGGAGGTTGAATTACTTGCAGTGGGGCACTGATGACAGCAGTTCCACTCTAAAATTAGTTTTGGAATTAACACTGAGGCAGTTTATTTTCAGAGTTGGTACATTTTGGTACAGGTGGGAGAGTACAATATATATATTGTATATATGCATATAATGGCGAAATATTATAGTCAGTAATAAGAGCATAGGTAATATAGAGATATAGAAGAGAATCCTAAAAAGTAATTAATAGGATAGAGTGATCATCTTATACCATATATGATCTAGAGTTTCATAAATATATATAATAGTATATAGTATATATATATACAAACACACGACTTGTGTATATATATATATATATACCTTTATACTATGTCATATACTCTATATATTTAAATAAATTTTTATATTTTGTATATCATATATATATATATATCATATATATCAATTTTGGAGTAATCCAAATGAACGGCAACAACAACAAATAAGAAAATATAAAAATACAAAACTAAAATGATAAAAAAGAAAAAAAAAAAAAAAAAAAAAAATGTTAAAAAAGAAAAAAGATGCAGACGCGACTTAACATGTATGGCAGAATGCATGAACCCTGGGATAGGGGAATAGGTCTAAATTTGATTAAGAAATGTTGTATGAAATGTACAAAAGCTCTATATAAAATTAAGGAGAAAAAAAATTTGAAATAAGGTGGAGGGGGTAGAGTGATGGATCAATAGTTAAGAGCACTGGCTGCTCTTGCAGAGGACATGGGCTTGGGTCCCAGTACCCACATTGGTGCTAACAACCATCCCAGTTCTAGGCCTTCTTCTGGCCTCTCGTGGCATTGCATGTAAGGCACACTTAAATACGTACAGGCAAAACACTCATACACAAAAAAATATATGAATATTTAGAGAATTTTGAGATACAGAAAATAGTGTAGTTTATTATGGTAGGCCTGATACAATTACAAGGTCCTTATTCATATGCAGGAAAAATTCAGAGGAAGGATGTGAGAATGGAAAGAGGAGAGAAGGGAGAGAGAGAGAGAGAGAGAGAGAGAGAGAGAGGGAGAGAGAGAGAGAAAGAAAGAAAGAGAGAGGAGAGAGAGAGGCAGGCAGAGACAGACGAGTCAGAGATTCATTGATTGAAGAAATTCAAGCAGCTTGAAGAATCTGGAAGAGACAGAAGACAGATTCTCTTCTGAAGCCTCTGAAAAGAACACAGTGTTGTCAACACTTTGATTTTATAATGTCTGAGCTTTAGAACTTTGAGATTACAAACATGGTGTCTTAAGCCAAAAAGGAAAATTAAATTAAAAAGAGAAAAGCCGGACATGGTGGCGCACGCCTTTACATCTAGCACTTGGGAGGCAAGAGGCAGGCACAATCTTTGTGAGTTATTCAAGGCCGAGCCTGGTCTACAGAAGTGAGGTTCCCAGGACAGCTGGGGCACAGGGGACTGTCTCGAAAAGCATTTTGTATTACTCCAAAATATGTATATATATATATATATATATATACATATATATATGTATATATATACATATATATGTACATATATATGTATATATACATATATGTATATGTATATATATACATATACATATATAGAGAGAGTATATATATATGTATATATATGCATATATATATACTCTCCATACATATAGAGAGAGAGTGTATATATAGAGTATATATATGTGTGTATATATATGAATATATATATATTCTCTCTATATATATGCATATATATACATATATATATATATATGTACTCTCCATACATGTACCAAAATTACAAACTCTGAAAATAAACTCTAGGTTAATTCCAAAATAATTTTAGAGTGGAACTCTTCATCAGTGACCCATCTGACAAAGGTTCAACATCCAGAAGTCACTTTTTCTTTTATGTTCAGGGGTTCAGATTTTTTTCTTTTAATTTTATATTACTCTAAAGTATGAATATATACCTTCCACCCATGTACATTAATTACCATGCCTGAAAGTAGGTGGTAAGTTAATTCTAGGGCTCATTAAGATATTCACATTATAACATCACATTTCCTTTTAGATAGAAAGAAATATAACAATAACATTGCTCAGCTTTTCTTTCACTTGGGGGATTTGGTACTAGCATCCACAAATTAGGGAAACCATTCCCCGGTTGTTTTCTGGGGACTGTGTTACTTCACTTAGCATAATGGCTTCGAGTTCCATCCACTTACCTGCAAATCTCATGATGTCATCTTTCTTTACTGCTGCATTGTTATCCAGTCATCAGTTGAGGGGCATTTGGGTTGGTTTCAACTCTAGTAAAAGAGCTGCAATAAACATAGATGTGCATGTATCTTTGCAGTAGGATGAGTCTTGTGGGTATATATCTAGAAGTGGTATGGCTGGGTCAGGTGGTAGGCTCATTCTGAGTCTTTTAAGGGTTCTCCACACTGCTTTCCACAGTGGTTGTATGAGTTTACACTCCCACCAGCAGTGGATGAGTGTTCCCCCTTCCCCACAATCTCTCCAGCAGTTGGTGTCTTTTGTTTTCTTGATCAGAGTGAGATGATATCTTAGAGTGGCTTTAATTTGCATTTCCTTAAATATTGATGATGTTGAACACTTTTTAAGATGTTTCTTGGCCATCTTTACTTCCTCATTGGTGGTCTCTGTTCAGCTCTTTACTCCATCTTTTGAGTGAGTCATTTGTTTTCTTCTTTGTTTTTTGAGGAGTTTATATATTCTGGATGTTAATGCTCTGTCAGATGTATCACTGGTGAAGATTTCCTACTATTCTCTTCACTTCGATTGTTTCTTTCACTGTGCAGATTGTTGACTTTATTTCCTGGATATCTGCTTTCTGGTTTAGAAAGTCTTTTCCTACACTTATGTCTTGTAGGTTGTTGCCAACTTTTTCTTCTATCACCTTCAGGGTTTTGGGTTTCATGTTGAGATCTTTGATCCACTTGGAGTTGAATTTTGTACAGAGTGAGAGGTAGGGGTTTAATTTTGTTCTTCTATAAATGGTAATCCAGTTTTGCCAGGACCATTTGCTGAAGATGCTATCCTTCCTCCATTGAGCTATTTTTGCCCCTTTGTCAAATATGAGGTGGCTGAAATTATATGAGCTCAAGTTTGGATCTTCAATTTTGTTCCATTTGTCAGTGGGTCCGTTTTTGTGCCAGTACCGGGCTGTCTTTATGACTATCGCCCTGTAATATAGCTTGAAGTCTGGTAACGTGAGCCCCCTGTATTGCACTTTTCAATCAGGGCTGCTTTAGTTATTCAGGGTCTTTTGTTTTTCCATATGAATTTAAGGAATTGTTTTATTTTTATTTTTTTTTTGGCCTTTTCGAGACAGGGTCTCCCTGTAGCCCCAGCTGCCCTGGAACTCACTCCGTAGACCAGGCTGGCCTTGAACTCACAAAGGTCCACCTGCCTCTGCCTCCCAAGTGCTGGGATTAAAGGTGTGAGTCACCACGCCTGGCTTTTTAATTTTTTTAAGGAATTCTTTTTTAATCTGTGAAGAAGCTCATGGGGATTTTGATTGTATATCAATTTGGATAAAATTGACATTTTTACTATATTAATTTTTCCAATCCATGAGCATGGGAGGTCTTTCCACCTTTTCATGTCATTTTCAATATCCTTCTTCAGGGGTTTAAAATGTTTGTTGTAGAGATCTTTGGTGTCTTTGGTTAGGTTTGTTCCCAGGTATTTTACTTTTTTAATGCTATTGTGAGTGGGAAGGTCTTCTTATATTCCTTCTCCAGTTCTTTATTGTTGGTGTAAAAAAGGGCTACTGATTTTTCTAGGTTAACTTTGTATCCCGCCACTTTTCTGAAACTCTAATTGTTCTAGGAGTTCTCTGGTGGAGTTTTCAGCATCCCTCGGGTAAACTATCATATCATCTGCAAAAAGGAATAATTTAATTTCCTCTTTTCTGATTAGTTCTCCTTTAATTTCCTTCTCTTGTCTTATTGCTTTAGCAAGCATTTCAAGCACTATATTGAAGAAGAGTGGCAATAGGGGGCAACCTTGTTGGGTTCCCATCTTCAAGGGGAATGGTTCTAATTTTTCTCCATTTAGGATGATGTTGGCTGTGGGTTTCTTGTATATAGCTTTGATTATATTTAGGAATGTTCCCTTCAGTCCAATCCCCTCTAGAACTTTAAACATGAAGGGATGTTGGAATTGTTGAAGGCTTTTTCTGCATCAATTGAGACAATTGTGGGATTTTTGTCTTTCAGTCCATTTATGTGTTTTATGGTATTTATTGATTTACATATGTTGAACCATCCCTGCATCTCTGGTATGAATCCAACCTGATCATGATGGATGATCTTTTTGATGTGGGTCTGTATGTGATTTGCGAGTATTTTGTTGAAAATTTTTGCATCTGTGTTCATTAATGAGATGGATCTATAGTTTTCTTTTTTGGTTGTGTCTTTGCCTGGTTTTGGTATTAGAGTGATGCTGGTTTCATAGAAGGAGTTTGGGAGATGTCCCTCTGTTTGTATCCTGAAAAGTTTGAGTAGTAAAGGTTGTAAGATCTCTTTGTTTTATAGAATTCTGCTGTGAAAGCATCTGGGCCTGGGCTTTTTTTAGTTGGGAGATTTTTTTTTTATTACATCTTCAATTTCCTCAAATGTTATGGGTCTGTTTAAACTGTCAACCTCTTCTTGGTTAAGCTTTGTTGGTTCCCAGGATTTCAGATATTCATCCATTTAGGTTTTCAAATTTGGTAGAGTATAAATTTTTTGAAGTATTTTCATATGATTGCCTGGATCTTTTCTTTATCTGTTGTGATGTTTCCCTTTTTATCATGAATACTATTAATTTGGAGTTGCTTTTTTTTCTTTTGGTTAACTGAGCTAGAGATCTGTCTATCTTGTTTATCCTTTCAAAGAACCAGCTTTTGGACTCATTGATTTTTTTTTGTATTGTGTTCTTTGTTTCTATTTCATTGATTTCTGCTCTGATTTTTATTTCTTCCTGTCTGTTGAGTTTAGGGTCCATTTGTTGTTGTTTCTCAATTTTTTTTAGCTGTAGTGTTAGATAATTTATTTGTTCCTTTTCTGTTTTTATAATGTGGGCACTTAGGCTATAAATTTCCCTCTTAGGACTGTTTTTAAAGTATCCCACAGATTTTGTTGTGTTGTAATCTTTTTCATTTAGTTCTTTTATTTCATTTATTTCATTCTTTATTTCTCCCTGACCCATTCAGTATTCAGGATTGTGTTATTTAGTCTCCATGTGTTCTTGTAGCTAGTCAGGCTTATTCTGGTGTTAATATTGAGCTTTATTACACTGTGGTCTGATAGAATGCATGAGATTATTTCAATCCTTTTATATTTGTTGAGGTTTATTGTGTGTCCCAGTATATGGTTTATTTTGGAGAATGTTCTGTGGGGTGCTGAGTAGAATGTGTATTCTCTGGTGTTTGGGTGAAATATTTGGTAGATGTCTGTGAGGTCCATTTGTTGTATTGTATTGTACAGTTCCAATGTCTCTCTATTTATTTTTTGGCCAGTTGATCTATCCAAGGGGCTCAGTGGGGTATTGAAGTCCCCCACTATTAGTGTGTTGGGCTTAATCTATGTCTTGAGTTTGGTGCACCTGAATTTGGTGCATAATCATTTAGGATTGTGATGTCTTCCTGGTTAATTATTCCTCTGATAAGGATGTAGTGGCCCTCTTTGTCTCTTCTGATTGACTTTACTCTGAAGTCTATTTTGTCTGATATTAGAATAGCAACTCCTGCTTGTTTTTTGGTACCATTTGCTTGGAATATTTTTTCCATCCTTTCACTTTGAGTTGGTATCTATCCTTGAGGGTGAGATGGGTTTCTTGTAGGCAACATATAGATGGATTCTGTTTCCTAATCCATTCCCCTAGTCTATGTCTTTTGATTGGGGAGTTTATCCCATTGATATTTAAGGGCATTATTGAGAGATGTGTGTTGCTTCCTTTCAACTTATTCTTGGTTTGCATTCTTGTTCTAGGTTTGTATTTATGCTGTTATGCTTTTTATTAGTTTCTCTAGTTGGTTGGGGATAGTTGCTCCTTTCCTCTGTTCTTTAGATTGCTTCGAGTATTTTCTGAAGTGTTGGTTTTCTTTCATCTTGTTTGTGTCATGAAAGGTTTTTCTTTCTCCTTCAACTATAATTGATATTTTTGTTGGGTATAGTAATCTGGGTTGGTATCTAAAGTCATTTAGCACTGGGAAAACTTTGGTCCATGTTTTTCTGGCTTTCATAGTTTGCACTGAGATGTCAGCTGTAATTCTGATGGGTTTCCCCTTGTTTGTTTTACCTCTTGTGGCTTTCAGTATTTTGTCTTTGTTTTGAGCATCTAGCATTTTAACTATGATATGTCATGGAGAATTTCTTTTCTAGTCTTGTCTATTTGGTGTTCTATGTGCTTCTTGTATTTGTATAGGTTTGCCTTTTTTAGTTAGGGAAAATTTTCTTCTATTATCCTGTTGAAGATCTGGTCAATATCATTGTCTTGAGATTCTTCTTCTTCCTATGATGCAGAGATTTGGTCTTTTCATAGTAACCCACATTTCCTGATTATTCCACTCTTGTGGGGGTTTTTTTATTATTTTTTATTTTTTTGGTCTTTTTGAGACAGGGTCTCCCTTTAGTGCCAGCTGGCCTAGAGCTCACTATGTAGACCAGGCAGGCCTTGAACTCAGAGATCCACCTACCTCTGCCTCCCAAGTGCTAGGATTAAAGGTGTGCACCACCTCTTCACTTGAGCATTTTAGATGTTCCATGTTGTCCTGCAGGCTTTCTCCCATCCTTTCCTGTTGATTGGATGAATGATCCATTTCCTTTCTCATGTCTTCCCGTGATTTCTTTAGTATTTCCATTTCCTTTTGGAGCTTGTTATTCTCTACTTGAAGCTCCATGCTTTGCTGGTATCCTTCATTTTTCATTTTAGCCTGGGATCTTTTCAGTGTTTCCACTTCCTTCCAGAGTTTATCTTTCTCTCCCTCTATTTCTTTTCAGACATTGTAGTTTTCTTCCTCTAGTTCTTTTCAGATTTTGTATTTCTCTTCCTCTAGTTCTTTTCAGATTTTGTGTTTCTCTTCCTCTAATTCTTTTTGGAGTTTGTCATTCTCTGCCTCTAGTTCTTTCCAGTGTTTATCATTCTTTAATTCTAAGTCCTTCCTCAGTTTTTCATTTTCTCCCCTTTGTTCACTGATTTGTTCTTTATATTCTTTGATTTCTTTGAATATGTCTACAATTGTTCTTCTAAGGTCTGTGTCTTGTTTTCCTTCCAGGGAGATCTTGTTGTAGGACTCTTTTGTTGAACTAGGAGAGTTCCGTGTGGATTTATTATGAGCTTTTCCCATGCTGTTTTTTCATTGTGTCCTTGGCATGTGGATTTGGTTTTTTGTTTGTTTGTTTGTTTGTTTGTTTGTGTTTTTGGATTATGATGTCTCAACGTTGGCTGTACAGACTAGATTCATTAACACTATGCCTGCTAGATAGTCTGCACCACAGCACCACCAGCTTGAGTGGGGGGTGGGGGTGGTTTGCTCCTTTGGCCTGTGCACCAGTACTCTGTTGACCTCCTGTGCCCTGCAACCCTGTCTAGGTGCACCCACGCCTTGTGCTCTCTGGAACCCGAGCTGGGAGCTTCTGGGGCAGGTCTCACCCCCCACACAAGGGTCAAGAGAGTTCTGCCCTATTGGTGCCACACTGTGTCCAGGCTGGCACTCTCTGGAACCTGAGCTGAGAGGTTCTGGGGGCTGTGATAAAACACTGACCAAAACCAACTTGGGGAGGAAAGGGTTTATTTGGCTTATAGCTCATAGTCTATAATCCAGCAAAGCCAAGGCAGGAACTCACTATGGAAGAATGTTTCTAATTGACTTGTTTCCCCTGGGTTGCTCAGCTCTCCTTCATATATAGCCCAGGCCCATTTGCCCAGGGATGGTACCTCACATAGTGGGCTGGGCCCTCCTACATCAATCAGTTCTAGGGGATCCAACATCTTCTGACCTCCACAGGCATTGCACAACATGTGTGCACTTACACACATGCAGGCCATACACTCATACACAGAGAATAAAATAATAAAATACTAAAAAAAAAGTACACACACACACACAACCATAATATATATATATATATATATATATATGGTCTTTTTGAGACAGGGTCTCTCTGTAGCCCCAGCTGTCCTGGAACTCACTATGTAGACCAGCCTGGCCTTGAACTCACAGAGATCTGCCTACCTCTGCCTGCCAAGTACTAGGATTAAAGGTATGTGCCACCATGCCCGGCCAAAAATAAATATTTTTTTAAAAAAAGAAGAAGAAAAAAAGAATTAATGCCCTACAGACATACCCAGGTGCTAATCTGATGGAAGAAATTTCTCATCTGAGTTTCCCTCTTCCCAAGAGTCTCTAGTTGGTATGAAGTGAACAAAAACTAACCAGTGGTTAAGAGTGCTGGATGCTCTTGTAGAAGACTGAGGTTCAGTTCTCAGCACCCACATGGTGGCTAATAGCCACCCATAACTCCAGTTCCAGGTGATATGATGTCCTTTTTTGTTTTTTTGGGTTTTTTTTTCTTATTTTTTTTTATTTTTGTATGTGTATGAATGTACTGTCTGCATGCAGGTTTGTGCATCCATGTCGTGCAATGCTGCGGAGGTCAGAAGAGGGTGTCAGATTCCCCTAGAATCTGGAGTTGCAGACGGTTCTCAGCTGCCATTTGGGTGCTGGGGATCGAACCTGGGTCCTCTACAAGAAGAGTCGGCGCTCTTAACCACTAGGCCATCTCTCCAGTCCCCATGATATCCTTTTTTGGCCTAGTACTTCTGGCCTACTATGTGCTGCACTAAGCTTATGCAAGTGCACACATACACAAACCTAAAAATAAATCATTAAAAAAGAAAACTAACCAGTACAATTGACCCCTTGTCAACTTGACACAACATATCACTATGAAACCATAACCTTCCCTTTCTTGTTTATCCTCAGCTCTCATGTCAATAGTTCATTATAAAACAGCACAATTTAGCCAAGCATGGTGGTGCGTACCTTTAATCCCAGCACTCAGAAGGCAGAGGCAGGAGGATCTCTGTGAGTTCAAGGCCAGCCTGGTCTACATAGCAAGTTCAAGGTCAGCTGGGGCTACAGGGAGACCCTGTCTCAAATTAATTATCAATCAATTAATTAAAAATCCCACAGTCTTTAAAATTTTTAACACTTTTAAAGTTTAAAGTCTCTTTAAAATATCCAAAAATCTCTTAACAGTAGGCTCCTCTAAAATAAAAAATAAATTATTATTTCAAAAAGGAAGAATTGGACACACTAAAGCAAACCCTAAATCCGGCAATGTAGTTCAATGTCCAACATTTGGGATTGCCTCAAGAGCTGAGCTGTAAAGGTCTAGGCAGCTTCACTTCTCTGGCTCTGCCATCTATAGCACACACATTTTGTCAGACTTCAAAATGGATTCAAGGTCATTTCCAACAGGGATTGCAGAAGCAATGAAACCAGGATTCCAGGAAGTTACAATTAACATTTTTCTGCTAATATAAAAGGTAAGATATTTTCTGTACTTATAGCTAATGTCTGTCCATTAATTTGTGTAAGCAGACTTCATAAGTGTCCAGTTGTTCTCAGGCAAAGTTCATTCATGGGCTGATTTGTACCTGCCAGGTCTAGGTCTGCCCTTCTTTCTCTGCCTCAGGATGCTGACTTCCTATTGGAAGAAGACAGAAAGGATGACAGAGAAAGACGCTGGGGAAGATTGTTTTTTGTTTTTGTTTTGTTTTCCCCCAGGCTGGCCTTTTCCCTACCAAGCCTTGGATTAACTGCATTCTTGGTCTAGAGGTCACAATACCTGCTCCTCTTGTTGCTTGCCTGCAAGCAAGCTGTTCTTTCCAGGCTCCAGTCACAGCCCACCTGTCCTCTTGCCCCTCAGGCCATGCTCAGTAATGGGTGTTGTTGCGAACCTTGGCTACTTTTCCATTCATTGGTCTGTGGCTCCCCTTTCTAGTCTTCACTCTGTAAATAGTCCTTCTCCTCTACTCACCTCAGTTGTCTTACTTGAGTATACTGTTAATGCCAGCTTTTGGACTGTTACTGAAGGAAGGGGCTGGAAGGATGGTTCAGTCAGTAAAGTGCCCTCAGAGGTCAAAAGAGGGCATCAGATCCCCTGGAACTGGAGTTACCATGTGGGGCTGGGATTTGAACCTGGGTAAGAAGCTGTTTTTTGAGTCTGTATGTTGAAGAGAAGAAGGGATAAGCCCTCACTACATGCCTTTTACATAACTGAAAAAACAAAATTGGTACTTTAACAAATGTACATTTTTTCATCTATCTCCCTGTCTTTCCTTTTTTTTCTTTCTTTTTTTTTTTTGGTAGTATATTTAATTTTTTTTTAATTTTATTTTAAGTTGAACCTTAGAGTATACATAGCATCAAAGTAACATAAATTAAACTTGTGATACCAAAAAAAAGCATTAAAATACAGTGATGCTTTAACATGGGAAATTCCATTTTTTTCTCCAACTTGTATTGCTTCTATACATATATATATATATATATACATATATATACATAAATATATACATACATACATATATCACCTGAGCTGGAGGATTTTCTTTCTTTCTTTTTTTTTTTTTTAGCAAAAGATGTCATGTTTTCCCCAAGGAAGTGCTTGAAGGTTCTTCCTCGGCAAGCCCAAACCACCATCAGTCCTGTCCCTGTGCTCCACACTGGGATCCCTCCCCCTATGGCCACCCAAATAAGGTCCAGCAAACATGTGTCCTGTCTTGATCTTCCTGCACTGGCCTCCATGACACAGCCTGGGTAGTTCAACAACAGCTGTCTACACTCTGAAGAGGCTGGAATCCCAGTAGCCACTCAGTCCACACGCTGGATATCTCAGTAGTCCCCATCTGGCACTGAAGGTTTGGAGGATTCTCAAGTTTTATATCTGAAGTACAATTTCTCAGACCTCACTGATTATTTATTTCTAATTATACTTTCCTTTTGGATGCTTAAGGCCACAGAGTTAGCCCAGATTAACCAAAGTTTTTGTTTTCTCAAGGTCAGTTGAGGATCTGGTCCTCAAGGGTCACTCAAGTTATTATTTTTTTTTTTTGGAAGGGGGAGCCCCTGGCTCCTTTTGGCTTTTCAACCACCAGTTCCATCCACTCAATCATTTTTTTCTTAGAGCTAAAGAGATCTTTCTTACTATACTGTTAGAATATGGTTTCTGGTGAATTTGCCTATTTTATTTATATATATTAAATATTTTATAATTTTATTTATTATTTATTGTGTGCATTTGCACACATATGCACTCACACAGTTGTGCATTTGTCATGGTGAGCATGTAGAAGCCAGAAGACAACTTTCAGGCATCAGTTCTCTCCATTTACCGTGTGAGTCCTAGGGATGGAACTCAGATCCTTGGAAGTGATGGTAAGCATCTGGTGGTAAGCACTGAGCCATCCAACAGGATATACTTATATATATTTTAACAAATGGCCTGTTTCCTGTTGAACATATTTTTGCCATATGGCCTGTAATTTTACTCCTGATTTTACACTAAAAAGTATAATACTCAAACAAAAATGTATACACAGATATTCATAGCAACACTATCATAGCAACACTATTCATAGTAACACTATTCATAGTACCAAAAGACAGAAACAACATATGCTAGTTTTATTTATTTATTTATTTATTTATTTATTTATTTATTTATTCATGTGTATGGATGTACTGTCTGCAGGTAGGTTTGTGCACCCCTGTCGTGAAATGCCGCGAGGTCAGAAGAGGGTGGGGGGGGCTGGAGAGATGGCCTAGCAGATAAGGGCACTGACTGCTCTTACAGAGGACTGGGGTTCGATCCCCAGCAACCACATGGCAGCTGAGAACCATCTTTAACTCCAGTTCCAGGGGAATCCGACGCCCTCTTCTGACCTCCACGGGATTGCACAACATGGGTGCACAAATATACATGCAGACAGTACATTTATACACATAAAAAATAAATAAAATTTTAAAAAAAGAAGAGGGTGTTAGATTACCCTGGAACTGGAGTTCTCCTGGAATTGGAGTTACAGATGGTTCTCAGCCACCATGTAGATGCTGGGGATAGAACCTGGGTCCTCTGCAAGAGCAGTCTTGTCTACAAAGTAAGTTCCAGAGTGAGTTCCAGGCCATCTAGGGCTACAGGGAGACCCTGCCTCAGAAAGACCAAAAAAAAGCATATGCCATCAAGCCCAGCTGAATATGTACTTTTTACTCATTATTCCTAAAACATAATTTATATTTAATTAAGCATCATAAGTAATCTAGAGACAATTCAACATATGCTGGTAGATGTGTATGTTACACAAAATTATTGTGCTATTTTTATTTTATTTATTTATACATTGTTTCATTTTTATATTATTTTATTTTATGTATATGAGTGTATGGGCCTGCATGAATGTAAGTGCACCCATGACCTGCAATGCCCATGAGGGTCAGAAGAGGGGATCAGATCCCCCAGAACTGGATTTATGGATGGCTGTTAGCCACCACGTGGGTGTTAGGAATCAAATCTGGGTCCTCTAGAAGAGCATCCAGTGCTCTTAACCACTGAGCCATCTTTCCATCCCTTGAATATTCATTAAAATTTTTTTACTTTTAATTATGTGCATATATGTATGGGAATGGGTGGATATATTATTTAATTTTCTGTTGTTGTGGTAAAATACTATAACCAAAAATGACTTGGAGGGAAAAGGGCATATTTTGGTTTACAATTCCAGAGGGACTGAGTCTATCACTGTGGGGAAGGCAAGTCAGGAGGCAGAGAGATCGTATTTCATCTACCCACAGGAAGCAAAGAGAGAAGTCGGGTGAGGCTATAAACCTTTAAAGCCTGTTCCCAGTAATGTATTTTCTCTGTTGTAAAGAGGGATCAGCTATGAGGGAACAAGATAGACTCCATTTTTCTATTTTGTGGAAATACACCCCCACCCTCAGATTCCAGGAAAAACCACAGAATATCTCAATAGCTAGCAGGGAAGGACCAAAGGTTGTTTGTTGAAAATAGCTAACAGGGAAAGACCGAAGGTTAAACATGTTTGTTCTTCCTCCAGGATGTGCCCAATGAGTAAAGATCTCCCCCCATGGCGCCACCAAAGCCGACTTATCAGTTTAAAAAAATCATGCTTCCTCAGTCCCTATGAACCAATAACAAAATGCCAAGGCTGGAAAAATTCCCCGCTTGCGATTTTTCCCTTTAAAAAACCCCAACTCCCCTAGACCAAGGGTTGCTGGAGCTCGAGCCCAAATAAAGACTCTTTGTATTTACAGTGGAACTGCGTGTCCTGCTGGTCTTTTGGGGGTCTCCATGATCTGGGCATAACATATGGGGGATCCTCCATCTGGGATCCCTGAAACCCTCAGGACCCCAATTCAAAGAGTCTAATACCAGCCAGTAAGTGTCTCAGTCTTGTCCTGTCTTTTGTCTTCTCTGTGCTCTTTGTTTCAATCAGACCTTGAGGCAGTGAAACAGCAGCTATAGTGACCTAAGGTGGATGCACATGGGTCGAAAGCTGAACAGGCTCATAAAGATGTTTCTGACTCAGGGGGTGGATGAGGTGCCCACCCAACAGAAAAAGGTTTTCAGTGCAAAGGCGGATGAGGTGCCTGCCCAGCAGAATTTTTTTTTTTTTTTTTTAGTGCAGGGGCGGATGAGGCGCCTGCCCAGCCAAAACCAAGCACTTGGATTTTTCTGTCTTTGGTTGCACTGCGACCTGAGTGTTGGTTTGTCTGTTTTGTGTCTTGTGTTGATTGTTATTAGTGTTCATTAGACTTTGACAGACATTATGGGACAGACTCCTTCTTCCCCCTTGGACTTATTCATAGCCTGTTTTAAGGATGTAAGAACTAGGGCTCATGACTTATCTGTGAAGGTTAAGAAAGGAAACATGACTGTCTTTTGCAGGTCAGAATGGCCCACCTTCAATGTGGGATGGCCCCCAGAGGGGACTTTTCACCTCCCCATGATTCAGGCCGTGGAAGACAAGGTGTTCCAGAGAGCACACAGCACCCTGATCGGGTCCTGTCATAGCCGTTTGGAAGAGCCTTGTTGTCAACCCACCTCCCTGGATTCAACCCTCCATTCAACCCTTCCTTCCCCCAATCCCAATTCCAATTCTCCAAACTAACGCTGTCTCTCCTACAGGAAAGGTAGCCATTCTGGTCACTAACGAAAGCAAACCCCCTAAAAGTGGGACCTCTTTGTACCCTGTCTTACAGGATCAAACTCCAGAAGAACTTCTCTTCCCTCCACCACCCTATCAACTCCCCCATCTAACCCTCAGAGAGGGGAAAGGAGGGGTTACCCAATTCTTGGCCCGGTTTCCACTGCTGCAACCTTGACCTCAGAGGCAGAGCAAGGGCCTGTGCATGGGACAAGGAGCAGGAAAGCCATATCATCTGAATCTGGGGTGAAGGGGTGCAGAGGCAGACTCCACCATCTTGCCTCTGAGGGCAGCAGGGCCAGTGGATCAACATGGAAACCAACCCCACCAATACTGGCCTTTTGCCACTGCCGATCTCTATAATTGGAGATCTCAAAATGCCCGATTCTCTGAGAATCTCAGGGACCTCACTGACCTTTTAGACATGGTTCTCTTCACCACCAACTGACTTGAGATGATTGTCAACAGCTTTTACAGGTTCTCTTTACCACTGAGGAATGTGAATGCATTATTCTGTAGGCTCGAAAGAATGTCCCAGGGGACAATGGTACCCCCACACAGAATCCGGCAGACATCGATGATGGGTTTCTCCTAAGGAGACCCGACTGGGATTACAATAAGAGTGAACGTAAGGGATGCCTCATAGTCTACCACTGGGCTCTGTTGGCAGATCTCAAAGCAGCCGCTAGACAGCCAATTAATTTGGCTAATGTTTATGATGTTAGGCAAGGAACTGATGAAAGTCCAGTGGCTTTTCTTGAACGGATCATGGAGGGTTTCCACCATTACACCTGTATAGACCCTGAGCAGCCAGAAAATTCTGGCACAGTGGCCCTAGCCTTCATCACTCAGTCAGTGGCTGATATAAGAAAGAAACTACAAAAGCAGGGAAAACTAGGGGAAAAGTCCTTAAGGGATCTAGTGGAGATAGCTGAAAGAGTCTATAACAATAGAGAGGGCACTGAGGAAAGACAGGTTAGAACAGGAAAAGCACTGAACAGAGACTTAGCTAAAGTCCTCTTGGCTAATAATGCATCAAACCCAAAGGAAAGAAGGCAATGACTTTGGGGAATTGCCAAGGGCAGAGAACCAAGGAACAACCACAGACCACCACTGGGTAAGAACCAATGTGCGTATTGTAAGGAAGAAGGATATTGGGCCAGATGCTGCCCAGAAAAAAGGGTATGCTGAGTCCTAGTCACTGAATGGGACTGAGGGGGTCAGGGTTTGGAGTCCCCCCCAAGCCCAGGGTAACCTTAAAGGTGGGGGAAAAGCACCTAGATTTCCACATTGATACTGAGACTCAGCACTCGGTGCTCCTAAATTCAGAAGGCCCAATCTCTCAAAAGGAATCCTGGGTCCAAGGGGCCACAGGCATTAAGCAATATTCATGGACTAACTGAAGAACCATTGACCTGGGAATGGGCTGGGAAACCCACTCATTCATGGTCATTCCCGAGTGCCCATACCCCCAGCTAGGAAGAGACTAACCGGCCAAGACGAGAGCCCAAATTCATTTTGATGAAAAGGGAGCACACCTTTTAGACAAGGAAGGCAGCCCAATTTAAGTCTTAACTCTTATCATGGTATCAGAGGCTGACTATCGGTTGTATGAGTCTCTGGTTGTTCCTGAACAATGCATAGAAGCCTGGCTAAAAGATTTTCGCCAAGCCTGGGCAGAAACTGGTGGCATGGGCCTAGCCCAACACTGGCTCCTGGTATTCATTGAACTCAAACCATGGGCAGACCCAGTCAAGGTCCACTAATACCCCATGTCTCAAGAGGCACGAAGAGGGATCACACACCACATCCACAGATTATTGGCACAGGGAGTTCTCAGGCCCTGCCAATCAGCCTGGAATCGACCTTCCATTTCCCGCCTCCAGGAATCACTCTCCTCCCTGGCCAAGGTTGTGATACAGAGTAGACGAGGCTTGGTCTTGCTGTTCCTTCAGCAAGGAGGGGTATGTGCAGCACTTGGAAATGAATGTTGTTTTTATGTAGACCATTCAGGTATAGTAAAGGAGTCCATGGCAAAATTAAGGGAAGGAATATCAAAATGAAATAGAGAACAGGAACAGAACCAAGGCTGGTTGAGTCCTTATTCAACTGCTCACCCTGGCTAACCACCTTAATATCCACCCTGCTAGGCCCCCTGCTGATCCTTTTATTGATACTCACTCTAGGTCTTTGCATCCTAAACTGACTGGTGGTCTTCATGAAAGAACGATTAGGAGCCATATAACTAATGGTTCTCAAGTCGGACCACATTGAACTTGACCAAAACGGTATAAATAATAACTATTCTGACAGGAAACCATACAATGTTGTCATCCAAATGGACTAAATATCTTAAAATAAAGAGACCAAGACTGGCCTCTAGAGTACCCACAGGAATGGGGGAGTGTGAGGAGGGATCACTTATGAGGGAACAAGATAGACTCCATTTTTCTATTTTGTGGAAATACACCCCCACCCTCAGATTCCAGGAAAAACCACAGAATATCTCAATGGTTAGTAGGGAAGGACCAAAAATTGTTCATTGAAAATAGCTAACAGGGAAAGACCGAAGGTTAAACGTTTGTTCTTCCTCCAGGATGTGCTCAATGAGTAAAGATCTCCCCCCATGGCACCACCAAAGCCGACCTATCACTTTAAAAAAATCGTGCTTCCTCAGTCCCTATGAATCAATAACAAAATGCCAAGTCTGGAAAAATTCTCCGCTTGCAATTTTTCCCTTTTAAAAACCCCAACTCCCCTAGACCAAGGGATGCTCTCTCCTCTCCGCTGCATCAGACAGGATAACAGCCCGAGCTCGAACTGAAATAAAGACTCTTTGTATTTACAGTGGAGCCACGTGTCCTGGTAGTCTTTTGGGGGTCGCCATGATCTGGGCATAACACTGTAATTCTCCAGCTCCTAAAGGTTCCTTTTTAAAAATATATTTATTTTTATATTTTCATTTTATGTGCATGAATATTTTGTCTGCAAATATGTAAGTATACCTGTATCATGTAACACCTGTGGAGGGCAGAAAAGGGTGTTGGAGCCCCTGGAACTGGAGTTATAAATGGTTGTTAGCAGCCATGTGAGTACTGAGAAGTGAACCTAGGTCCTCTGCAAGAGCACCCAGGGCTCTCAACTACTGAGACATCTTGCCAGCCCCTCATAATGTTTCTATAACCTTCTTCAAGAGTGCCACCAATTGGGGATCAGGTGTTCAAGTACATGAGCCAATGGGGGACATTTCTCATACAGACCACCACACTGCTTCCTGGAATGTACTTTCTCTCGCTTGGGCTGGTTCCACTCCCTGTATGCAGCTCTCCTTGGCAGATGACTCACAACTCTAGCATTTCTAACATCTTGGGGTCTCTCCACAGACCAGGCTTTACCATCACACCTTAGCACAATGGCCTCTCAGGACCTTTTTGCAGGGACTCTGGCCCTGCCACATATTTTCTGGCCTCAGTGGCTCTCTGAAACCATTGAGGAAGAGTCTGTGACCCCCTCATTCTTTCATTTTTCATGTCTCCAAAAGAAGTACCATGCGATAACACAAAACCAGAGATGACACTACCAGTTAGGCTGTTCAGCTGTCAGTTTTACATGGACCCTGGACCCAATGGATGGCAGCAGCTGACTCTAGTGAAAGGCTTCCCAAAGATGTTGCTATCTAGGGGACCAGAAACCCCTTAGATTTTCTTCTTTTACAAGTTCAACACTTAGCTGATGTGGTGTTTCCCTCAGGGCTCCTTTCCTATAATCCCAATGCATAGCCAGAGGCTTCTCTGGCACTTATCAATCTTTAACAATCACTGCTTATTTTTTTCAGCACATGACTTTATTGTAATCTTAAACTTGCTCTTTTTCTCTCTTCACACTGTTTTGAAGCTTCACACTGTTTTTTATGCCCTACTTGCTGTTCTTTTTCATTGTAGATCTGCACAAAGGCAACCAATAATAACCAAGTCACAGATTTAGTGTTATGCTGTTTTGAAATTTACTCTGCTGAAGAAATTAGTCCATTAATCTAGCCTCATTAGAATTCTCAGAACACAGGCAAAATACAACCAGATTCTTTGCCAAAATATCACATGAATAACCTCTAGTTAACTAGAGTCCTTGTTCCCCTCCAAAAAACTCACTCCCCTATTACTCTTGGGATTTTTGTCCTCCAAGCTCTCATCAGAATGGCCCATTAAGCTCTGCTGTGATTTAATGACTGTACATTAAATTATTTTTTTCAGCCCAAAGTTCCAAACTCTTTCACAAAATAGTCAAAGGCATGAAAAATACATGGTCAAATTTATCATATAAACACCCCACTTCTGGTACCAATTTCTGTTCTAGTTTGCTTTCTGTTGCTACAATGAAACATTCTGACCAAAGAAAACTTGAGGAGGAAAGAGTTTATTTGGCTTTCACTTCCAGGTCACAATCAATCACCGAGGCAAGAATTTAAGCAGGAATTTGCAATAGAACCCATGGAAGAATTTGGTTTACTGCCTTCCTCTCTAGCTTGTTCCAAGGCTCGTGCTCAGCTAGATTTCCTATATAGCCCAACCTGGCTCCCTAGGCGTGGTGCTGCCCACAATGGGGCCCTTTCATATCAGTCATCAACCAAGACAAGAGACCTTCACAGCAATGGTGACAGCACATGTAAGTCCCATGCAAACTCAATTCAGACAAAATACCAGCATAGACATGAGGAAGTGGGTAAGAAACCCCAACCTTACCTGAGGGACTATGACTATTGGCAACTGATAGCTGCTGGGAGAGGAAAAGTCAGTCTCTTTCAAGGATGTGACTCATATGTATGTATATATATATATTATATATATATATATCATATATATATATAGGCAGGATAGAGGAAGGGTTCTAAATAACATATATACTATATTATATGAAAACACATAAATTATTAAAATGTTTAAAAAATATATCTGTCACAGAGATGGCCAATCTGATCTGGACAGCATCTTAATCAAGACTCCCTAAAATGATTCTCTAGGATGTGTCAAGTTGACAGCTGAATTTATTTATGATAGTGGTTATGCACATGGGTGAATGCAGTTTCCCAAGGACAGAGAGGGTGTCAGATTTTCTGGAGGTCCAGTTGCAGGGGGTTGTGAGAAGCCTAACATGGGCGCTGGGAATCAAACTTGGGTCCTCTGCAAGAGCAGCAAGTGTTCTTAACTGCCGAGCCATCTCTCTAGCCCCTTCTATGTACTTTTAATAAGGGACTTTGATTTTGGTACCTGCTGGAGTCCTGGAGCCAAACCCCTCTGTATACCAAAGTCTGTGATGTACTGTCAAGATGCAAGGTTGGGTCTGGAGAGATGGCTTAGTGGTTAAGAGTGTCTGGCCTTAGAGGACCCAATTTGATCCCAACACCCACATTGGTGGCTAAGAACCATCTTTAACTCCATTCCAGGGGCATTGACCCTCTTCTGAACCTCTTGCGCCACTGTTCCAAGGGAACCAAACACCAGAGCCCAAACATAGCGCATCATATGTTATTTGGTACTTGGATTCGTTAGATGATCTCTTTTTTAATAGCTTGATATCGTTTGTCGTATATTTTTAATAATGTTATGTTGGGTTTCCTCTAAAAGAAAATATTCCATTTTAGAAAATGGATTAAAGATAAACTATCTGAAATGAAAATTTGGTAGGTTTTTCGCTCGCGCATTAACACCCATGTTTCCAAATGTATGTTTTCTGAATTTTGCATGAAATACTAGCAACATATTGTGCAAAGTATAGCCCAGAAATGACCATCTCTGCTCTTTCCCTCAGAACGTGGAAGCTTCGTCCTCTCACTCGCGAGATGTGGAGAATGTTGCTCAAACCTTTGGCTCTCTTGAGGTACAAATAAATGATTAAGCCACATTTTAGCCTGAATTCAGAAAACTATCAAACATTTTTGCTTTGCATAGATGATTAGAATGTGTTATCATCCTATTTAAAATAAGACAAAATATTCTCTTCTAGTGAAAGCCATCTTAAGAGGTGTTTCCATAGAAACCCAGGAAGAAGGTCAAATGAGAGAAGATCTTTATCTCAGGCAGCGCCTGCAGGGCGAGAAGTTGGTAAACTTGCTTTAAGAGTACATCACCCAGGACATTCATGGGTTGTTAGGAAGAGGATGAGTGATATTGTCTGCTGTGTATGACCGCTCTCAGGTTATTATTCCATTCTCTTACCTTTGGATGGAGTTCTTTTTAGCTTTTAATATCATTAAGTATAAAGAAGAATGCAGAAGACAGTTTTGATATCTATATAGCTAGTAGCATACTATGATCGTATATTTGATGCTGTGAGGGACACACTCTGGTGTGATATAGCACGGTATACTTTCGTTACGAGCTAGTATGGGCTTGGGTGTGTAGGGTATGGTGGCTTCCGGCAGCATCATGTGTTAGTGAATCACGGACATTGTTACCGATGAGGCAAGAGATTGGGTGGCTGGTTGGTCCGGACGACACGCACACACACAGGGCAGGTGCTACTCCCGCGCCGCTGTGTCCGGCGTGTGTGATAGTGGTGCACTTGGGAGCTACACGCAGGTTGCTCTATTCTGCACTGTGTTCGGTTAGAGGTGTGACGCCAGTTACACACAGTGCATAGGGTCACACGCATAGGCCGGCGGGCTTTGGCCGTTCGCTTGTGTTGGGCGTTGTTGCTTGCCTCCGGCCGCATGCAGTTTGCTTTCCCGTATATGAGCCGCTGTGGCGGATGGCCGGGCTCAACTGTCTGGCTATGTTTCTCTGATACGCATCTGGTAGCGTGGAGTAGTAGCTGCGGGCCTACCTAAAGTACTCATACTCAGACGCACACTCTAGTTGCAGGACGACACGGCTACTTACGAGATCTAAGTTCGCGTTGCTCCACGGATGGGTGTCATTCCATCGATGCTCGCGTGCAGGTCATGGTTATCTGTTCTCTCGTGTGTTCGCTGGGTTTTAACTGTGTGAGTTAATGGTTTATATTCTCACTCGCTTCGCTCTCACTAGCTGGCTCTTTTGTCGCTGCGGTTAACCATATACTGCGCTCGGGTACTGCGCGTTAATGTATAACGCTCCTTCGTCGGCGGTCACTTGATCTCTCTGAGTGTTTTTTTTGAACGGGTATTTTGTTGTGTGAGCAGACCTCGTCTTCCTATCATCGCTTTTCCTTACGGGGTTCTTTCTCACCTTTACTGTCCGCTCCTTCTTCTCATCTCTGTGCGTCCCTTTTTCGTTTTTTCGATCTTTCTCTTTCTTTCCCTGCCCTCACTTCCCTTCCCTCCGCGTGCTCTGTTCTGTTTCCCTAATTTCCCAGTGGTTTGTTTTTTGCGTTCGCGTTGCTGTGGTAGTGCCTCTCCCCGGGGGGTTTTGTTCTGCTGTTTTAGTTTTTTTCCCTGTTCTTGGCCCTTGTTGTTGTCTTTTGCGCCTGTCCTCGTTCATTCGTCTCATCTTCCTGGTTTTAGTCTTGGCTTCTTTGTCTTGTTTTTTGTGGGACTTGGCTGCCGGTCTCAGGCACTCTCTTGGCGGGGTTTTCTGTTTTCTCTATCGCTGTCGCTCTTCTTTGGGTGGGCCCTTGTGCCGTTTGTCCCTTGGCTGTCACTGGTGTGTATTTCTCTTCTTTGCCCCCTGTGCAGCCCTGGGCACTCTTCCCTGTTCTGTTGGCGGTCTTTCGATGGCCGCCCTTTGGTCTTCTGGTTTTCGCTCCTTCTCACTCTTCTCTGTTTCTTGGGCCTGGTCGTCCCCACCCGGTGTCTTTTTTTTTTTTTTTTTTGGCATTTTGACCGTTTATAAGCTTCGTCCTCGTTTCTCTTTTCTATCAGAGTTCTTTGCTGGTGGTGCCGTTCCCTTCCTACTTTACGTCGTTTTCAGCCTCTCGTGATTAATACTGGCTTGCAACGTGCGTTTTCTTCGTTCTTTGCCTTTTCCGCTCTGGTATCTGTGTCGGTTTCCGCCCGTCCGTATTTCCTCTTCTGCGGGGGTTCACAGTCAGCATGCGTCTTGGTACCCTCTCGTGTCCTACTGGGCTTTTAGGCATTTTTTTGCTGGCCTGCTCTGTTGTGGTTTGTAGTAGTCGGCTGCTTGCTTGTTTTTCTTCTTTGCCGTTTGCCTGCCTTTTGCTCTTCGTGCGCGGTCCTACACAAGGGCGGTTTCCCGCTCCACTCTCAAGTTTTGGTGTGGTTTGGTGTTTCTTGTTTCTTCCGTATCGCTTCCTTCCGTTTGGGCGGCTACTGGCTTGCCGGCTCTGTTGTTCGGGAAGTGTGGGCTGCCCCCTTTCCCCTTGCTCGCTGGTTTTTTGTTCGTCGTTCGTCCCCCTCCCCACACCCTTGTAAGTCGCTTCTGCTATTTCTGTGTTTTTTCACCTTTTTTTCCCTTTTTTATTTCGTCTGTGTTACGCACTGTCTTGCTGCTGCGTCTGTGCCCGTTCGTGATGCGCGGGGTCGCGCGGGTGGTGTCTTCTGGCTGGCGTTTGATTGGGCGTGTTTTCCGCCGGTTCTTAGTCGCCTGTGGGTGCTGGGGATTGCCGGGTCTGTCAGGGGTCGTGCTCTTTGCTCGCTTTCTCCGCCCCGCCCCCGTGGCTTTTCCCCTACTTCGTCTTCTTATTCTTTCTTCTTGTCTTCTCTTCCTTCCCATTCCTCCCCTGGTATCTTTTTCTGTTGTTGCTCTGTTGCTCTGTCGTCACTGTCTGGGATTTTTAGTCTTGGGTGCCCCTGGTGTGTTTTTGGGCGGTTGGCCTTTGGGGGTGAGGATAGGGGGAGGTGGGCTGGCCCCGACTGGCGTCGGGAGCTTTCCGTTTTGCTTCCTGCTGGAGCGGCGTGCCGCCCGGCTTCCGGTGTGCCGGTGTTGTGTAATGCCCGTGCTTGGGCTGGCCTGCTCTCACCGCACCGCGCATGCTTCCTTTCTTTGTACGACTTTCGCTGGTGGTGCAGCGCCACTGTGCATTGGTCTCCATTCTGCCCTTCTGGGCGGGCTTGTTCCCGGTTCTTTGCGCCGCGCGGCGCTACTCGGCCGCCTTTCCGCCCCGGTGAATTTCTTGCTGCCCAGTGCCTTTCAGCGCTGAGCCTTTGTACCGTTGACCGAGTTCCCCACTTCGCTGTCTGCGCGTCTCCCCCGCTATTGGATTTGGTTTCTGGACGTTTTTCATCTTCTTTTCCCCTCCTGCGGATGGGGCGGTGTGTTTCCATACTTTTGATGTTCCTTTTAATCTTCTTCGCGAGTTTCCCTTTTTTGTTGTCGCGTCTTTGGTGCTTTGGTTGGTTTGTTCCGGTATTTTTTTGTTTTTGCGGCTATTGTGCGTGGGCCGTTTTCTTCATTTTTCTTACCCTATGGTTTACTTTTTGGTATCGGCACGGTTGAATTTAAGTGTAGTGCAAAGTGTGTCGGCACATATATACATTTTATTCTCCCCTCTTTATGCCCTCTTCCTTCAATCGCGCGTTGTTCGCTGGTGGGTTTTTTTCGCATCCCTTCGGTCTCTTTCTCTGCCGGCTCGTTTCCTTCTTCTTTTCTGTTAGTCTTTTATTCTTTCTGTCTTCTTGGTTAGAAGGATGCCGTGGTTTTCGTACTGTTGCGGGGGTGGCGGGGGTCGCCATTTGTGACGGTTCTCGTCTTAAGAGGCAATGGGTGAGCTTGATGTATAATATTGTCGATTCTAGCATCTATTCGTACACATTCAGGGTGTGTGATGTGGCGATCTACATGCATACTGGGGTTCCTTTCGTGCGTCTCTCAGAAATTTCTCATGCGGTGTGGATCTTGTCGGCTTTTTTCTGCTCCATTGCGCTGTTGTGGTTTTTGTTTTCCGCGTTTTATGTGCTTTTTTGTTTTTTCCTTTACCCATTGTTTGCCACTCCTGATCTTGGTTGTCCTTGTCTGTGCTCTCTTTTGCTGTGGTGATAATAGATTGTTATTAACGCAGATATTATGGTGGTTCGTGACTATTTTTGGACGGCTATGTGTACATATATTCGGTTGTACGACTTATAGATATTGGATATGATGGGGTGGGGTCATAGTTGTAGGCAGATTCCATAGGTGTAGACATAGTGAACAGGGTTGTATGAGTTTTGTATCTATTAGGAAAAATATATGAGTGTCTGGTTGTCGGTTTTTTTTTCTTTCTTTTATGTGTCATTCATGTAGTGTGTGTTTGTAATAATTTGGTGTTGTATGAATGTCCTGTTTGCTTGTAGGTTTGTGCCCCTGTGTTGTGCCTGCCGCGGTGCAGGGGTGTCGGCTTCCTGGTCAGGTTTCCTGGAAATTTGGAGATTCAGGCCGGTTACGCATGTGGGTGTCGGGGATCGACCCCGGGTCCTTGCCGCGCAAGATTGTAGATCCGGTGCGTCTTAGATATTAGAGACCCACCCATCGAATCTTCCTCCCTCGCACTATATATAAACGCATAGATGACAACGGCCGATAACACTCCTTACTGGGGGTAGGCCTCTCTCTCCAGCACAGCCTGTAAGCTCGTTTCGTTTTAAATGTTTTTCACAGGAAATTTTGCTGTGACACCCTACTTGGGCCTGGTTTTTTTTTTTTTTCAGTTGGCTTTTTTTTTTTTTTTGTCTTTTTGAGACGGGTTCCTGTGCCCGCTGTCTGGCACTGCTCTGTGCCCGGCTAGGACTTTGCCCTCCAAGCTCTGCTGTCTTTGCTCTGAAGTGCTAGATTATTGGTGTTGTCCAACAGCTGGCTTTTGGGGTTTTTCCATTGCTATTATTTTTCTCTATTGGGTTGTTTTCACTCGCTCACTCTCCGTTTCATTTCTCTTCTCTCTTCAGCGCTCTCCTTTATGGGCGTCTCGCTTCTCTCTTCACATATTTTCTTGTCTGGTTTTCTTTGTCTGTTGTGTGTTCGCTTTCTTCTCATACCTTCTACTTGCTTTGGATTGTTTCCCTCTTTCTCTTGGTCCTCGGCTCGTCTGTCTGTTTTGGTTATCTTTTCAAAGACGCTTTTTGGTTCATTGTTTTTGTTTGTTTTTCTTTGTTTATATTTCTCCTGTTTCTAGTTGATTTTTGTTTTTTTTGTCTGTTGGGTTTAGGCTTCATTTGTTTGGTTGTTCACGTGTTTTTTTAGTCAGTGTTGAGTCATTTTTTGTTTTTCTGTTTTTGTTTCTTTTTTTTTTTTTTTTTTTTTTTTTTTTTTTTTTTTTGCTTTTATTTATTTTATTTTATTTTTATTTATTTATTTTTATTATTTTTTTATCGAATCTAGACCAGTGTCCCCCATCCCGATCCAAGAGCTCATGTGTTCTGCTAAACATGCTTTTCATATTTTTCATCTTTTATTTCTCAATGTGGAAGTAGACTGTTTTGAGAAGAAGTTCATTGTTTCAGTCAGCTTTTTGATGAGTCTTTCTGTTGTTGTTGTTGTTATGTTGTTATTGTTGTTGTTGTTGTTTCCTAGATGCAGAACTCCCAACTGCTTTGGACAAGCTCAAGGGTCCATGCACAAGAAATATTCAATTAGGTAATTGGCACTAGCATCCACAGATGAGGGATACCATTCGTCGTTTGTTTTTCTGGGACTGTGTTACTTCACTCAGCATGATGTCCTCTAGCTCCAGCCATTTTCTTGCAAAGCTCATGATGTCGTCTTTCTTTACTGCTGCATAGAACTCCATTGTGTAGATGTACCACATTTTCTCTATCCACTCATCAGTTGAGGGGCATTTGGGTTGATTCCAGCTCCTTGCTATTATGAAGAGAGCTGAAATAAACATGACAGTGCATGTATCTCTGTGGCAACACCCTGTTCTGACCTCCGTGGCACTGCATGACACAGGCGCACAAACCTACATGACAGTACATTCATACACGTAAATAATAAATAAAATTGCCTTTTCAGGTGCAGCGCTGCGCCGCAACAGAGGAGCTCTGTTGCAGCCACACCGTCTAAGGGTCCTTTGCAGTCAGTGCAGGTCTTTAGAAGCAAGAAGACAGCCACAGCCTTGGCGCACTGAATGGGCGCCCCCTGGAGATTTGATAGAGTCGCGCACGCTGCAGCACAAGTTATTGGAGCCAGTTCTGCTACTGGGCAAGGAGCGGTTTGCTGGCGTGGACATCAGCGTTCGGGTGAAGGGTGGTGGTCATGTGGCCTAGATTTATGCTATCAGACAGTCCATCTCCAAAGCCCTAGTGGCCTACTACCAGAAATATGTGGATGAGGCTTCAAAGAAGGAGATCAAAGACATCCTTATCCAGTATGATGGGACCTTGCTGGTAAGTTGATCCCCGTCTGCTGCGAGTCCAAAAAGTTTGGGGGTCCTGGTGCCCGTGCTCGCTACCAGAAATCCTACCGACAAGCCCATTCCAAGGATCACAGTTTACCTTTATAATAAACATTTTGGGATTATATTTTCAAAATAAATAAATAAATAAATAAAATTTAAAAATATATATTAAAAAATCCAAGGCTGTACTAAAATTTATACTATCCTTATGCAGTAGATGTTTGAAACAGAAATGGGGTTGGATGATTGAAAAACTTATCTCCTTTACATATGCCACATCTATGTGCTACAACATATCATAGAGTGTAAACTCTATGACCAAACTGTCCAGGTTAGAGCCTCAGAGTCTAATAATCCCTGATTATTAGTGATATGTGAGTAGGTGAGGTATTCGTCATGATAAACTGTAATATAGTGGGGCAACAAATGACTTTTAAAATATACTTCACAGCAGCAATGACTATTTTTCTCCCTATGCTTTATAGTTATTGAAGAGAGGGCTTCATTTCTATTCCCTGTTGTTATATGGAATATTATCCACCTTTGCAGCAGAAGGAAAGGTGAAAAATCATGTGTTAATTTATTTGTTTAATATGATTTTACTTTTATTTTTAATTATGTGAAGCTATTGGCCTCTTCAAGAGCAGTGAGCACGGTTAAACACTGACCCATCTCTCCAGCAGATCTGAGTTGGAGGCAAGCAGAGTCTACATAGTGAATTCTAGGCTAGCCAGGGATACATAGAGACTTTGTTTCAAAACAAAGAAAAAAGCCAAACCAAACCAAACAAACAAACAACAACAACAACAACAACAACAACAACAGAATCGAAGTGATCAGGATATCCACAACTGCACAGTCCAGACATCAATTAACAGAGCATGAACCTGGCATAGTCAGAAAAAAAAGCAAACTTTATACAGCTAATCTTAAGGATGAATCTCCTAAAATATGAATTCCTACTGTATTATTTCACTTAAATTCAGTGAGATGGGGCCTAGCATATGGGAGGCCTGAGTTCAGTTCCTAACGTTGAAAACAAAGCAATACTTACCTGGCAGGGGAGATACCATGATCAAGAAGGTGGTTTTCCCAGGGCGAGTTTCATCCATTGTACTCTGGATGTGCTGACCCCTGTGATTTCCTCAAATGCGGGAAACTCGACTGTATAATTTGTGGTGGTGGGGGACTGCATTTGCACTCTCCCCTGTATTAAAAACAAAAAAGAAAACAAAGCAAAACAAAACAACCAATAAATTCAGGAGCAAGCAAAGCTAACACATAGACAGGAACTGAAACTAAAGGGCTGGGGATGCAGCTCATTTGGAGTGCTTGCCTAGCATATAGGAAGCCTTGGGTTCTATCCCCAACACTATATAAACAAGGTATGATGATAGATGCGATGATAGATGCCTATCATCCCAATGCTAGAGAGGCAGAGGCAGGTGAATCAGGAGTTCAAGGTCATCCCTGGCTGCACAGTGAGTTCAAGGTTAGCCTTACGTACATGAGACCATGTCTTTAAAAAAAATAGGGTGGGGAACTGGAAAGATATCTCAATCAATCAAAAATATACCGTGCAAGCACCAGGACCCGAGTTCCATCCCCAGCGCTCACATAAAAAAAAAAAAAAAAAAAAAAAAAAAAAGATTAGCTGTGATGGTGCAGGCTTGTAATTCCAGTACCGCATGGAGACAGCAACAACGGTATTCCTGGGGCTTATTGGGCAACAGTTGTAGACAAATTGACACAAACTGTCAGGTGAAAATGCTGTTTCCGAAAATTAATGTGGAGAGTGAGGAAGATACGTGACATTGACCTGACGCCTGCACATGCCACACACGCTGCCATACACACATATAGTAAACCACAGAGAGATAAAAAAAAGCGAGCGGGAGGAGGGAGGAGGGAGAGGAGAGAGAGAAGGAGAAGGAGGAGGGGGCAGGAGAGATGGAGGGAGCGAGGAGGAAGAGATGAGAGGGGGGCGGGGGAGGCAGGAGAGAGAAGACTGAGGAAGGAGGAGGAGGGAGAAGAGAGGAGGGACGAGAGAGGAGGGAGGAAGAGAGGGAAAGAGAAAGAGGAAGCGAGTAGGGGAGGGAGAGAGGACTAGGAGAGATCGGAGGAGAGGAGCGGGGGGGGGAGGAGGGCGGAGAGAGGATGGGAGGAGAGCGAGAGAGGAGAGAGGAGGGAGGAGAGTTGGAGAGAGGAGCGGAGAGAGAGAGAGAGAAGGGAGGGGTGGAGGAGGGAGGAGAGATGGCGGGAGGAGAGAGGAGGTAGGAGAGAGGAGAGAGAGAGAGGGAGAGAGGAGGAGGCGGGAGCGAGATAGCGAGTGAGAGGGAGGGAGGAGAGAGGAGGTAGGAGAGTGGGAGCGAGAGGGAGGGAGGGAGAGAGGAATGAGAGGATGGAGGAGGGAGGAAGAGTTGGAGAGAGAGAGGATAGTAGGGGGAGGGGAGGAGGAGAAGAGAAGGAGGAGGGAGGGAAGAGAGAGGAGGGAGGAGAGAGAGGAGGGAGAAGGAGGAGAGAGGAGGGAGGAGAGAGGAACGAGGAGAGAGGGAAGAGAAGAGGAGGAGACAAGGAGCAGCATAAGATCAGAAAGGAGGAGGAGGAGAGAAGTTGGAGAGAGAAGGAGGAGAGAAGGGAGGGGAGAGTGGAGGAGGGAGGGCGGAGAGAGGGAGAGAAGGAGAGGACAGAGAGGAGAAGGAGAGAGGAGGGAGGAGAGAGGGAGAGCGAAAGAAGGAGGGGGAGGAGGGAGGAGGAGGGGAGAGAGGAGCGGAGGGAGGAGGAGAGGGAAGGAAGAGAGGGAGAGAGGAAGGGAGGGGAGGAGAGAGGAGGAGGAGGGAGGGAGGAGAGAGGCGGGAGTGAGAGAGGAGAGGAAGAGCAGTGGGCAGAGGGATGGGGAGAAGAGGAAGGAGAGAGAGAGAGGGAAGAGGGAGAAGGAGGAGGAGGAGGACGGAGAGGAGGGAGGAGAGGAGGGAAGGAGGAAGGTGGAGGGGAGGAAGAGAGAGGAGGGCAAGGGATGGAGAGAAGAGGAGGGGGGATGGAGGAGGGATGAGAGGAAGAGAGGAATGGACGAAAAGGAGAGGAGAAGAGATAGAGAGGGGAGGGAGAGAGGAGGAGGGAGGGAGAGGAGGGAGGGGGAGAGGGAGGGAGAGAGGAGGAGCAAGGAGAGAGGGAAGAGGACAGAGAGGGAGGAGAAGACGAGGAGGGGAGAGAGGAGGCAGGAGAGGGAGGAGGAAGAAGAGAGAGAGAGGTAAGAGAGGAGAGGGGACGAAGAGAGAGAGGTAGAGAGAGGATGAGGAGAGAGAGGAGAGGAGAGAGAAGAGAGGGAGAGAGGAGGGAGGGGAGAGGACCGAGGAGGAGAGGAGGGAGAGAGAGGAAGGGAGGAGGGAGAAGAGAGGAGAAGGAGGAGGTACGAGGAAGGAAGAAGGAGGGAGGCGGAGGGAGGGAGGAGAGGGGAGGAGAGAGAGAGAGAGAGAGAGAGAGAAGAGGAGGAGGGATGCAGGGAGGAGGGAGGAAGGAGGAGGGGAAGGAGGAGGAGAGAGAGGAGAGAGGGAGGAGTGAGGAGGGAGGAGGGAGAGAAGTGGAGAGGAAGAGAGAGAGGAGAGAAGGAGGAGAGAGAGAGGGAGAGAGAATGCTGAGGAGGAGCGGAGAGAGATGAGAGGAGTAGAGGAGGAGGAGGGGAGGGAGGATGAGGAGAGAAGAGAGGAGAGGAGGGAGGAGGAGGAGGGAGGAGGAGGGGAGAGGAGGAGGAGAGAGGAGGAAGGAGAGAGGAGGGAGGAGAGAGGAGAGAGAAGAGAGGGAGAGAGGAGGGAGGAGAGAGGAGGGAAGAGGGAGGGAGAGAGGAGGGAGGAGGGAAGGAGGAGGGAGGGAGGGAGAGAGGAGAGAGGAGGGAGGGAAGAGAACCAAAGGCTACTTTGGTGATGGTCTCTAGAAGAGACTCAGGAAGGAACATGTAGTGGCAGTGCAAATGTCCTGTGTCAGGTTTGGCAAAACTTTTCTGTAAGTGGCCATGGAGTCAATTTGAGGGGCTTGAGAATCATAAGTCTGTTACAGTTACTCAATTCTTTCATAGTAGCATGAAATTGGCCAGAGATAAAACATACAAATGGCTGTTTTGATAAAATTTGTATGTGCTGATGTTTGACTGTCACATAATTTTCATGAGTCAAAAAGTTTATTCTAAGTTTTTCACTTATTATTACTGTATGTAGTGTGTGTGTGTTGTGCATGTGTGTGCATTTTTAATGAGTGGACATGTATGTGCAAGTACATCTGCATGTGTGTGTGCATGCATGCACAGGCCAGAGGTCGATGTGAGTTGTCTTTGATCACTCTCCCCCTTATGGGTCTCTCAGTTGGACCCAGCATTTCCCCATTCTGCTAGGCTTGCTGCCAACCTCCCTGGGGGATGCCCTGTTCCCACCTCCTACATGCTGCAATTACAGACCAGCTGGCACATCCACTCAACATTTATATGGGTTCTTGGGATTTGAGCTCAAATCCTCACACTCGCATGGTAATTGCTTTGCTCACTGAGCCATCTGCCCAGTCCCGTCTTCTGTTTCTTGATAGGGGTGTGAGCTATTTGGGTGTATGCAGTTATACAACTGAGTAAACTGTTTACTTAAGATATATACATACCTTTCCTCTTCCAGACTGGATCGGACTAAATTCTTTCTCAACAGAAAAGTCTTAAAAACAAAAACCAGAAGCAAACAGTTTAGCACTGAGGTTCTGTGCTGGCTACATTGTCACAGGTGCACTAACAGAAATAACAGTAAGTATTTACATTTCACACAAGCATCATTTATTCCTATCTCATTTTTGTGAAACAGAGTTAGGAAAAAATATTGTATACTAATCATTTGGCAGTTGAAGAATCAAGATCCAAATAGATTCCAAATTCCCAGTTGATAGCTTTAATTAAAGGCTTTTGGAAACTATTGAGATCTCTTGGAGTAAGAGTCAACTCAGATGACTGGTGACAGGAGGCAACTTAGATGACCAGTGACCAGGCTTTGACTTGAATGCACATGCTGAAACAAGAATATATATATTTTTTACTAACCAGTAGAAGTGATTTAAGATTTATTTTTCACAGCTTTTCAACCTTCCAATATGGACTGAAAGACTCATGTCGCTCAAGAATTCTTCAAACCTTCAGGGCCAATGTGAGACATCCAGCTTGTGGATTGAGCTACTTGGGGGTTTCAGCCTCTTCAGAGTATTGACTGCTATTGTTGGACTACCCATGGAGACTAGTACAGGAGGATCAAGACAGGACATGGTGCTTACTGGACCTTATTTGGTGACCATGGGAAGGGAAAATCCCAGTGTGGAGCACAATGGCAGGAGTTGTTTGGGATTGTCAAGGAGGAGCCTTCAAACATGACATCTTTCAGCCTAATTAAAAAAAAAAAGAAATCACAAACTGAAGATGCTAAAAGATATATGTGGTATGCATATATGCATATTTTGGAGTGATGCAAATTGGAAGGAATAACAATAACAACAAAAGACTGGGTCAAAGAACTGACTGAAACAGTGAACTTCTGCTCAAAACAGTAAAAATTTTAAAAGAGACTGAGAGAAAAATGAAAAACATGTTTGACAGAATGCATGAGCTCTGGTGGGGTGGGGGGCAAGGAGGGGGGAATGGGTCTAGAGTTGATTGGAAATTTTGTGTGAAATGCAGAAAGCTTCAGTAAAAACTGGCTTTGGAAAAAAAAGATTTATTTTTATGCAAGTGTGTGTGTGTGTGTGTGTGTGTGTGCGTGCGTGTGTGTAGGAGAGTTTGCTTTATGTGTGCAGGTGCCCAAGGAGGCCAGAAGAAGGTGTCAGATGTCTTGGTGCTGGAATTACAGGCAATTGTGGGCCACCCAACATGGCTTCCTAGGAATCAAACTTGGATCCTCTGGAAGAGCTACAAGCACCTCGCCATCCACAGTGGAAGTGATTTCTGAAAAGAACTAGGATTCAAAAAATGTATTTGGGGCCTTGTCAGTATCCTTTCTTGACCTTATTTGTCCTTTGGCCTCACTGAGTGGGTCTTCTCTGGTTTGCTTTTAGGATGTGCCTTTGTTCTGGTTCTCTTTTTGCTTCTAAACTGTCTCATTGTTTTCCCACAGCCTTGTCTGGTCCTGTATAAATGCCCTCTTCCTACTCCTTTGGCCAGACCACACTCCTACACAGACACCCTCCTCATTTCCACTCCCCATGCCATGCTTTCCCCGTAAGCCAACGGTCCCTTTACCGTATTAAGGCTCTGCTCTCACAGACTGCACCCTCTCATCACTCTTCTTGGGCTCTCAGATCCCCTGTGCTTGCTTGACCTGTGTCTACTCTTCTTACCTCACTAGGACTCTGAATCCCCATGCCTAGTTACTGCTCTTTACTTTTTGAGTGTCAATATTCCATGAAGGCAGATTTCTTTATGAAAACCCAACTTGTTCTTTTCCTCCTAATGGCTTTAGGATTCAAATGTTCAGGAAGGGGAAAGGAAAAGAGAAAAGAACTTGAAAATATTTTAATTTATTTAAAAATATGTACATTGGATCCATGTAGAACTTCTTTTATGATTACATTCTGGCTTGGCTATTTTTGATACAAACCATCATACCCACAAAGTATTGAATAGCCCATAATTTTCCCTCCCTAAAAATACTATAGTAATCATAGTAATTTTTTAAATATATATTTTATATTTTTTAACTATTTATATACACACATCTTGATTTTTCCTTATTATTAGCTTTGAAGAGAAATGCATCTTTGTGTCTGTGTGTTATGTATTAGTGTGTGTGTACATGTATACGGCTGAACTTGTGCATGTTTCTACATGTGTATGAAGAGAAAAACCTGACATCGGGTTTTTTCCTCAATTAATTTTCCATCTTATATTTTGAGACAAGGTCTCAGAGCTCAGTGATTGGATAGACTGGGTGACCAGCAAATCTGAGGCATCCTCCTGTCTCTGCCTCCCCATCACTGGGATTATAAGCACATGCCACTGCGTTTAATTTTTATTTGAGCCTTGAGGATAAAAACTCAGGTCTTCACACTTGCATAGGTAAGCACTCCCCAACTCAGAAAATGTATCTTTATCAAGTCATATATGAAGTTTGAACTGTCACATTATCTTTTATATATATTAGTAAAACCTTATAGTTTTCCTAATTATATGTTTTACTTTTAGGTGTTTTGTAGTTTTTAATATCATTAATGGCCTTTTTCTATCATATGTTCTAATTGATGCTTGCTAAAGAAAAATAATTTTTAAATGTTTTTTCACAGACAGGTTTTTCATGTACCCTAGGTTGGCCTCAAGCTCTCTATGTACCTGAGGATGACCCAAATTCCTTATCCTCCTGCCTCCACTTCCCAAATGCTTGGATTTCAGGGTTGCACCACCATGCTGGGGATGAAACCCAGGGGCTCATGCACACTAGGCAAGCATCCTATTCTATTGAGCTACACCTTCAGCCTCTATTTTTCATTGTACAACCTTCCTGACTGTCATAGTAAGTGTAATTATCTGTGACTGATGCTATTATCTAAAAATTTTAGTTTTTTTCTAAAAAATATTTAAAGGTGATGCTGGGGAGATGGCTCAGTGGTTGTGCTTTAGAGCATGGGCTATTCTTCCACAAGACCCAGGTTTGGTTCCCACCACCCACATGGCAGCTAACAACCATCTGGAATTCTAGTTTTAGGGGACCCAATGCCCTCTTCTGGCCTCTTGGGCATTGGACACATGGTGCACCTACATACATGCAAGCAAAATGCTCACACAGATAAAATAAAATAGTCTTTTTTTTTTCCTTACAACCCAGTTTATAGCATGTGTTGTATTTTATTATTTATTTTTCTTGGCTAGTTGCATTAGCAATGAACCTCTATAGCAACTTTCAAAATGGCTAAATCAAGCCATATAATAATAACCATAGCTAATGTTATGGTAGTGATATTACTTAGTATCTTTATCTTGGCCCTGACTTGTAACTATGATATCTAAATATATTTCTGGTAGATATCTTTTATCAAGTTATGAAAAAAACTTTCTGATTCATAGTTTGCTAATGAATGGAAATGAAGCTTTACCAAATGTTTTCTGGGCATCTATTAAGATCATATGTTTTATTTTCTTCAATATGTTAATTTAATATATTTTATTAATAGAATTAAAATGTTTTATGATTTTTAAAATTTTATGTGTATGGGAGTCTTGTCTGCATGTATGTAAGTCCATCTGTGTCATACAGTGCCCATGGAGTCTGGAAGAGGATATCAGATCCCCTGGAACTGGAGTTACAGATGGTTGTTAGCTGTGATGTAAGTGCTGGGAATCAAATCTGGGTCTTCTTCAAGAGCAGTCAGTGCTACTAACTGCTGAGCCATCTCTCCAGCCCCTAGAATTTCTTTTTTTTTTTTTTTTTTTGTTGAGGCAGAATCTTACTATGTAGTCCTGACTTGCCTGGATCTCTCTATGTAAGCCAGGCTGATCTTGACATCACAGAGATCCTCCTACCTCTAGGCCTCACAAGTGCTGGGATTAAAGGTATGTACCACCAAACACACTTTGCTACTAATGGGATTTTAAAGTTAACTTCAGATTTTAAATAAAACATATGAAAACATCCATTTTGGAGCTAGAAATGGCTAGTACCCAGATCCTAACACCTACATCAGGCAGCTCACAAACATTTGTAACTTCAGCTCCAGGGGATGTGATACTTTCTGTAAGTACTCACATGCACATGTGCATACTCACAAACACACACACACACACACACACACACATATGCACAAATATAAAGAAAATATTTATTAAAAATATGCATCTCATAAAAATGGAGAGTTTACAAATTGGTGAGCTATTGGTTAAAAAAACACACACACACAAAACTTTAGTTAGGAGAAAAGTCCAAGAAATGGATCAGACTTTATGATGACAACAATAACAATACAGTGTGTATTTGAAAATTGCTTAAAGTAGATTTTAAGTTTTCCCTTCACAAAATGCAAATATATAGGAGATAATTTAAATGTTAAGTAGCTTGATTCATCTACTTTACGATGTACACATATATCATATATATAATATATAATATATATACCATAAATAAGTTGTTACAATTTAAAATAAGGTGAAAACAGCTGGGTGTGGCAGTGCATGCCTTTAATCTCAGCACTTGGGAGGCAGAGGCAGGCAGATCTCTGTGGTTCAAGGCCAGCCTGTTCTACATAGAGAGCTCCGGGCCAGCTGGGACTAAAGGGAGACCCTGTCTCAAAAAGACAAAAAAAAAAAGGTGAAAAATCTAAATTTAAAATGAGATTATTGGGGCTAGAGAGATGGCTCAGCGGCCACCGACTGCTCTTGCAGAGGAGCGGGGTTCAATTCCCAGCACCCACATGGTGGCTAAAACCTGTCTTTAAGCCTGGCGTGGTGATGCACACCCTTAATCCTAGCACTTGGGAGGCAGAGGCAGGCAGATCTCTATGAGTGCAAGGCCAGCCTGGTCTACAGAGAGAGTTCCAGTTCAGCTAGGGCTATAGGGAGACCCTGTCTCAAAAAAAAAATTGATTACAAATAATACTGTCTCATCCCCAATTCTAGTGTGCACCCTCACATTTTAGTAACCAGTATAAGTTTCAATGCACTTAATGGACCATATACAGTATTTTTGTATGTGTATTATTAAGGAGTTTCTTTTTTTATATTTTATTTCACTTTTTTTTTTTTTTTTTGGTCTTTTAGAGACAGGGTCTCCCTGTAGCCCTAGCCGTCCTGGAATTCGCTCAAGGCTGGCCTTGAACTCATAAAGATTCGCCTGCCTCTGCCTCAAGTGCTAGGACTAAAGGTGTGCACCACCACGCCCGGCCTTATTTCACTTTTTAACAATAAGTAATAAGTTGTGAGTACAAGCATCCTTCATGTAAAACCAATTTGCAAGCAGTTGTGCCCAAACCCACACAGTCCAAGGCTCCCACCATCCAGGGGGAGGGGCTTGTATATACAATCAAGTTGATCAAATAAGCGTCCAGTCTATATTGCTGTAGTTTTACCATTCACCCCAATCACAGCCCTTACATTCTACCATGCCCCCTCTTCCACAGATTGTTCCCTAGGCTTAGAAAAGGGGCACAGGTGGACGAGAAGCAAAACAGTTTACTTTTTCTGGAGATGTCGTTTTAGACTCTGATCAGTTCTGGCTGTTTCCTTTCATGGGCTGACAGTTTGTCCAGGAATAACATTAAGGAGTTTCAAATGCAATACTTTTTCAGTCAGTGTATTTTGATAATTTGTTGGGACATAGATATTTTTCCTTTTCCAAGTGCTCTGGTTTTCCAATATGTAAATCACATTCTATGTATTCATTCAATCTATTTTCCCCTTTCCTCTCTCCCTCTATTCCTTCCTTTTTTCTTTGAGACAGGGCCTCAGGTAGCCCAGGCTGGCTTTGAACACCAGGGTGGCTTTGAGCACCCTGATTCTCCTGCCTCCCTCCACATTCCAAGTGCTTGGACTACTATGTGCCACCACGCCTTGTTCCAGTTATTCATTTTATTTCCTAATTTCCCAAACCAACAACATTGAAATTATTTCCATTTTTCTTCCTACAATCATTGAATGCTGTCATGTACAATGCTAAGTGTGGGATACTTTTTTTTTTTTTTGAGACAGAGACTCACTATAGCTCCAGCTGGCCTGGAACTCACTCTGTAGACGAGGCTGGCCTTGAACTCACAGAGATCCACCTGCCTCTGCCTCCCGAGTGTTAGAATTAAAGGCGTGTGCCACCACACCAAGCTTAAAGACATTCTTAGCAGCCATATGGGTGCTGGGAATCGAACCCTGGTCCTCTGCAAGAGCAGTCGGTGCTCTTAACTGCTGAGCCATCTCTCCGGTCCCAGAATAAATACTCTTATAGCTGTCTCCTGGATCATATGTGTGCAGGTGTTTTTCCAAGATAGATATATTCCTGAGTTTCCAGGATACTCACAAAGTTTTAAGCTCAGGAATGTTTATTTGGTTTGATTTTAATATTTTAGATTTCTAAGCAGTTTTGAAATATTTTTCAGATCATGAATAGGTATTAAATGTGAGTGCATACTTCTTACCATCTTCTAAAATGAACAGTAAAAGGGAATATTTTTCTCTTTTAATGAACAGATGACTATTCTTTTTCAAGCATTGTGGTGAATTACAGCAAATTTATAATCTTGACACAACCTATAATTATCTTATACCACTAATTAATCTTGTAAGAATTATACTACTGATTTAATTTGTTGATTCTTTATATACTAATTTTCTTTTTTGGGGGGTGTATTTTTGAGACAGTTCTCCCTTTTAGTCCCAGCTGGCCTGGAGCTCGCTCTGTAGACAAGGGTGGCCTTGAACTCTCAGAGATCCACCTGCCTCTGCCTCCTGAGTGCTGGAATTAAAGGTGTGTGCCACCATGCCCAGCTACTAATTTTCTACTTATCATGAAAGGTCTTGGCCAACTGCTTGCCAGCCCACTCTACCAAGGGTAAGTGCAACAAAGCAAGAACCACTCCAGGAGCATGTCAGAGGGCAAAACTCAAACGTTATTTTCCAGTACAGGATATATAGGAAGCTTCTACCAATCAGCACAGAGAGCATCAGAGTACATTCAATCATCAAAAAGGTCAACTTAAACATGCAGTTACATAGTCCTCAGGCTGCACATACTTGTGTAGATGTTTACATGCTGTTTACAAGCTCAGTGTAAGGCTAACTAATCACGGCAAGGGGCTGTATGCAGTTGTTGCCAAGAAGGGTGCCATGTTGATGGCACAATAAGAAATTCAGCAACAAGGCTTTCTAATCAGGCCTGGGAGTGGCCTACATGTCCCCCTTTTTTATTTACTTATAAATCGTCCTGAGGAGGGGTGACATGGAAACCCGTCAATAACACATTACGTTTTTGAACAAGGCTAGGAGTCTCAGCCCTCCAGTTGTGTCAGGGCCAGATGAGCCTGGACAGGGGTCTGAGTGGGGACATGCAGCACATGCCTACAGGCTTAGGTGGGAGTCTGACAAGGAGAAGCTAAGTATGCGCTTGCCAGGTGAGCATTTGCCAGCAAGGGGATAAAGGGATTCATTGCAAGAGATAGACTGGGGGTCTTCACAGTGGCGCTTAAAGCAGGTTTTTCCTTTACTGGAGCAGATTGGTATGGCTGCCACGGCCTTTGGGAGAGTGGCTGCTTGGACCTGTGCGGTATGAGTAGGGGTTCCTATATCAAAGGGTTGTGCTGTTGGTACCAAATTCACCAAGAAAGCATGGACAGGGAGTGCCAATGGCGAGGAAAAGAACTCCTGTGAGGGAAAACCCCATCCAGCCTCAACCCTTTGCTTGCAAAGGAGATGAGACCAAGAGGTATTGGGCTCCTTCTGAGTGGGCCAATAGGGTGACAAGGATATGAAGATGAAGGAGGGGTGTGGTGGCAGGGCACTGGAGGGCAGTGACTCCTCCCTCACTGCGTCTGATATTGGTACAGCACCACTTTCTGTTTCCTGCTCAGTCTGGAGCTGTTCAAAAGGTGAACTTTTCCTGTCAGGCAGCTCCTTAGGGGGATCAAGCAGTTTCTTTATGCCTTTGGCCTTGCATGTAGCCTTGGTGGCCTCCCACTTTAGATGCTGTTCCCTTTCCTCTTCATTCAACCAAGGGGCCAAATCTAGCAGGGTCTTCCAAATTTCCCAGGCCTGACTTTCATTAACTTCTACTCCTTGCAATTGGAGCAGAGCATGCAGGCAATTGATCTGGGGGTGAGGAGGGGTCACTTGGTGTGACCATGAATTAACCATCAAGGGGACCACTTACCTGAAACTCCAAGCTTGTGGTAGGCAAATGGTCTGGGCAGTCACTTGGTGTGACTATGAATTACCCATTGGAGGGATCACTTACCCAAAGTCCAGGCTTGTGGTAGGTCTGAGAGTCCCTGTTTGGGCGCCATGTGTGGGCCTTCTGCAGGTCTGTTGAACCTACCACTCTACCAAGGGCATGTTCAACAGACCAAGAACCACTCTGGGAGCAAGCTAGAGGGTGAAACTCAAAACTTTATTTTCCAGTACAGGGTATATAGGAAGTTTCTATCAATAAGCACAGAGAGCATCAGAGCTCATCTTATCATGGAAAAGGTCAACTTAATCATGCATTTACATAGTCCTCAGACTGCACAAATACTTCTATAGATGTTTTCATGCTGTTTACAATATCAGCACAGGGGGTGACTAAGCTTTTATAAACCCTATCATTTATTAATGTAAATTACTTTATCTTTTCAGGCTTTTTCTTTCAATTACACTATAATAGTATTTCAAGTCACACATATAATGATGACCCCCAACATTTTATCACTTAGTGACCTAGTCCTTAGCTTCCTTAAGAATACTATGATGTTAGTACAATAATAAATTTACCTTTATTATATATATTTTTTGTACAAGATTACCTAACATTTCTTAGAACATATGCCTCTTATTAAATGATCCATAACTGTATAGTAATACTGCTGGATTATTTTCCATTGATTATATTTTAATTAAAAATCACAGCCTAAAATATTCAAGTTTCTTGAGTTGTAGTTTTCTTGTGTCCAAATTTATTTAATTCATAAAAGTCTTTGGGTGGTTCTGAATAAAATTAAGTCATTTATATTTATTGTAAATACAAATGGTAAGGCTTACTCCGATGGAGACTTCTTTGTCCCATTTCATGCATTTATTTTTATTTTTTTAATAACTAATGCTATATTTCTATATTCTAATTCTCTTACAATTTATTTAATGGCATATTCTGATCTTTTCACAATTTTGGTTTTTGGGTTTTATATTGGGTTATACAAAGTCAATATAACAATGTGCACATAACAAACTCAATTCTTTAGCATTATTTTAAGCTTTAACATTTTCGCGCCATGTATTCTGAACATGGATGTTCAAAATGAACGTCTGACATTAATTTGCATTCCATGCTCCCTAATACACTTCTGAACTTTTTTATTTCCCATTTTCCGGTTAATAAAGAATTAATAGGAGTTCTCTCATCTTAAGGATTAAATGTGATGCCAAGTCAAGTCTTCAATTCTTCATTCTATTTTTCTCATTCAACCAAGAATCTGTGAGTCCAAACTACATAATTACCTTTTATCTCTTTTCCCCTTCAAAGTCACCTTCTCTTTCATTATCACTTGCCTCGTGGACTCCACCTATTTTCTCAATTTCTTTGTTAAGTCTCAGAACATCTTATCTCCCTTTGACGTTTAAAGAAAAAAACCCAACACATGGTTTGTTTGGCTCTAGATTTAATTAACGTAATTTTCCGGTAACTCCAAGCCTTTCTTCATTTACCCTTCAAAATGGCGGACCTAGACGTTCATGACCAACACCACGTGCGCCTGCGCCTCCCCGGCCATTTCACCCATCAGCTCTGGCTTCAAAGTCCGCCCCGCCTGGCGCCTGCGCACGAGCTTCGCGAGCCTGGTCGCTCCTCCCTTCAGCTGAGTACGCCTGAAACCGCACGTCCCTCGCCATCCCACCCCCGCCGATGGCGTGCCGCCCCCACCCATGCCCTGTGAGATTCTTCCGCCTAGTGGAAGGCCTGTCTTCGGTCTACCGCCTACGCACTTGAAGTGTAGTCCAATGGGCGCTCACGGCCCTGGGTCTCCCCATTCAGTCTTGTCTGGGAGCCTGAGCAATTTTCTGCCTCGTCTCAAAGTTGATAACCTATTTCGCGGGACTTTTTTGCGTGGCGCGAGGCAACAAATGGAAGAATGGCGCTGCGGCGGAGGGATCTTCCTCCTGTGTTCTGAGAGCTCTAATGGGGGTCGGCACAGAGTTGGAAGGAGGGAAAGGGAGGCGGCGGCCAAGGAATTGTTTTTTTTCCCTCGCCCCGCCCTTTACAAGACGACCAGTAGGAACGGGATTTTTTCTCAGACGCCCTGCCCACGTCCCGGGGTTTAGCCAGTGACCGGAGGCAGCGGCTCCGAAGGGGCGGGTCCTTGAGGCTGTGCGTGTCTTGTGAGAGCTCTTGAACCAAGTCAGGGCTGGAGTCGGCTGGGCGGCTGGCTGTGCACAGTGGCTGCCGCGGCGGGTGACTCAGGGAGGCGGGAGGCGGGGTAAGCGCGCGCTGCGGGCCTGGGCTTCGGGGAGCCTGAGAAAGGCTAAGGGCCCGCGCGGGCGCCGTGTCGCCTGGGCGCCCAGGCCCGGCCAGAGGCGTTCCTGGGTCCAGCGGCCCGGAAGCGGGGGCCGGGGGCGCGGCTAGTGCGGAGTCGGGAGTTGGTTCAAGGCTTCTCGGTGCGGCGGCCCCGGGGCGGGGACCGGCCGCCTGAGACGGGGGCTTGCTCGTGCTTCCCGGGCTCAGGAAGGCGGACACTCGGAGGGACGTGGAGGCACTGCAGCTCTGTTTTCCCCTCACTCTCTCCACGTCCGGGGAGAAGGGTTCGGAAAAAGCGAAAGTTGGTGGAGCGAGAGGGTCACGCGGCGCTTGGGCTGGTGTTTGCAGTGGGGGAGGGCCTGGGGGCGGGGAGGCGCGGGTGGAGGGTTGGGGTGCGGGGTCCGCCCAAGGGAGTGTCACCCCCCGCTCTTCCCGACCCCGCAGCGTCTTCTGGGGCGGCTCCTAGCTCCGGCTGCCCCGCATCTCGTTTGTTTTTGTGCCTTTTGCAGGGAGGAGCCCTTCCTGCCGGCGTGGAAACCATGGTGCTCACGCTCGGAGAAAGTTGGCCAGTATTGGTGGGGAAACGATTCCTCAGTCTGTCCGCGGCCGACGGCAGCGACGGCGCCCACGACATCTGGGACGTGGAGCGCGTCGCCGAGTGGCCCTGGCTCTCCGGGACCATTCGAGCGGTTTCCCATACCGACGTTACCAAGAAAGATCTGAAGGTAAAAACACACACAAAAAAACAAGAAGTCTCCTGGGTCTCAGCAGTCGGACGTTTTGCAGTTACCTTGGTAACGCGACAGTCTAGCACCCCCACCCCCCCATTCCCTTTTCTGAAATCGGCCTTCAGAAAGTTGCTTCCCATCTGAAGGTGCAGGAAAACTGGACCTTGAATGTCTTTGAATGGTTGCGTAGAGTAAAGATGTGTTCGGCCTAGATCTCCTGCTGCCTGGGTTTAATAATGGGTTTAGGATTGTCTGAACATGCTTCATTAATGCAGGCACTGGGCCCCATAGTATTGTCTGATTATGTCCCCAAAGGAAGGAGTATTGTTATTTGTTATTAGTAATAGGTTAGGCAAGTAGATGACGTTTGGAATCTTTATCAAGGGCCAGCTTGGAAGTGCTTTTTCGGACCGGCATGTTCCTTTTAATTTCCTTAAATTTTTTTTTTTTTAACTTTACTACTTGTTAATGAAGTATGAGCCTAGAGGGAGGAGCTTAGTTCTGTTTGGCTTCTTAGAATGGGGATTGGCTGCCTGCTCATGGCTAGTAAGAGTGAGTTCCTGATTGTCAAAGATGAGGCTGGGTGGGTGTGAGATACCACCATATATGGAGGAGCAGTCCCCTGTAGATGGTGTATGGAAGGAATGGCCTGGGAAATAGTGCAGATGGGCCTTTGAGAGGAAGGAGACATGGGAAGGAAGTAGTGTGACTAGCGAGTTTGTTGTTGTTTAAATTGGAATGACACTCTAGAAACTTGTTCAGTTAGCTCTTTTGAAAGGGGAATGAATTTTACTCTGATAGAAGTATTGGTGTGAAAGATTGTCTGGAAAAAAGTGAAGAAGCCATTGTGCCAACAAAGTCTCCTTTGTGCAGAAAACATCTGAAAAAAAAATCCTAACAAAGGCTCCAAAGTAGTGATATCTTAAAGGAAGCTTGTCAGGACAGAAGATATTTATTTCCACTCTGAGTAATGCATGTGTTTCAGGATCTTTGCTTTATGTCTTTGCCCTTTCTTGAAAACTACTCAAAGGAAACAAGTTTCAGCCATTGGCTATTAGTATATGTTGATTTCTGAAGCATTTCATTTGAACCCAGGGTGGCAATGGCATGCCTATACCAGGATGAGTTTGTAGAGGATTATGGGAAAGGGATGTATGTTATATATTTTCAGAGTTTCTAACATGTGTCTTGTGTTAGGTTTCAACTGAAGAGTGATCACTAAGCTCTTAACTACATGCCACCCATCATACTGATCACTTAAAAAAAGTATCCTTTTTTTTTTTTTTTCTTTTTGAGACAGGGTCTCCCAATAGCCCCAGCTGGCCTGGAACTCACTCTGTAGACCAGGCTGACCTTGAACTCACAGAGATCTGCCTGCCTCTGCCTCCCGAGTGCTAGGATTAAAGGCATGTGCCACCACGCCTGGCTTAAAGACGGTTCTTAGCCGCCATTTGGGTGCTGGGAATCGAACCCAGGTGCTGTGCAAGAGCAGTTTGTGCTCTTAACCACTGAGCCATCTCTCCAGCCCCAACAGCTATACTCTTATTAAGAGCATTGCTTTGAGGTACTAATACTAAGTACTATTATTGGCCCCATTTTATAGCTGAAGATACTGTACCTAGAAAAGACCAGTTTCCTCACCTAGGGTTGCATACTTAGGAGTAACATAGCCAATGTATTTAAGTTTTCCTCCTGAAGTTTTCTGCTTAACCATCATGATGAGTGAACAGAATTGTGCCACCAAGTAGCTCCTGCCATATATACTTTGTGAAGTTTAGCTTTTCTTCTTCCCATTCATTCTATCAAGTCAGGTTTTCATGCTTGTAGAGATAGTGAATCTTACAGGGATGGCAAACCTATTTGCTTCAGCCTAATAACTTCTCTCCAGAATGGGCTTTGTGTACTAGATTTCAGTCATGGTTGTGGTTTATTTCACCTGCCAGGTTAAAAAAAATAATAGTACATCAATTTTATCCGATCTAAATGGAAACAATACTTAAACTTATAAAGTCCTTGACAGTTCTTGGGAAGATAATGATAATGATTAAGGACCAATTGGGTTACACATGCAATCCAAGAGGTCTTTAATGTATTACTTTCATCTCAATATCCCTGCCCTGCCCCTGCCTTTGAGGTAATATCTTTATTTTCAGGATAAGGCCTCTGGTGTAGGCTGACATAAATGAATGATGGAGGGAGGATTTGAATCTAGGTTTGGCAGTTATGGCTTCTGGGATTTCATTTGAAGAATGATTTTGATTGTTGGATTTTAATCTCACAACCCAGTTTCCAGTCATAATTTATCTGTACATTCCCTAGTTGAGTAGCCAAAGGAAAGTTTAGGGAACATGTTGTATTTAACAAAAATGTATCTTTTTTTAGAAAATATTTTTTTCACCCCCCCCCCCAAAAAAAAGGCAGGGTGTGGTGGCTCATGCCTTTAATCCCAGCACTCCGGAGGCAGAGGCAGGGGGATCTCTGAGTTCAAGGCCAGCCTGGTCTATAAAGCTAGTTCCAGGCCTTTTGAGACCCTGTCTCAAAAAGACCAAAAAAAAAAAGTTATTTTATGTGTATGAGCGCATTGCCTGCATGTGTGTAAGTGCACCCATGTCATGCAGGGGCCAAGGAATCAGAAGAAACTTAGATTCCCCTGGAACTGGAGTTTGTGACAGTTGGTAGCCGCCTTTTGGATGCTGGGAATCAAACCTGAATTCTCTGCAAGAGCAGAGGCTGTTAATCACTGAGCTATTCTCTCCAGCCCACAAAAAGGTATCTTAAAACACTAGACAAGATTGTGAGATACAAGCAGGAAACAAGGAATTAAAACCATGTTTAGATCTGGCTGGGTACCATCTGCCCCTCCCCCCCTTTTTTTTTTGGTTGTGACAAGGTGATAGAAATAAATCTGAGATCAAGTAGAATATAACTGTCTACTATTAATACAGATACAAACTGTCTACTATTAATACAAATACAGGTTTGTCTAGACTGGGTTAGATTATGGTGAATGATAACAAGGTCTTCAAGGCTGGTTAATTTGCTATATAGACCAGACTGACCAGGATCTCCCAGAGATCTGCCTGCCCCTGCCCCACAGTCCTGGGATTAAAGGTATCTACTACCACACCTGACCAGATAACATTTTTTTTTAAGTGTGGGAAATTGAAGTTTAAAGAAGTAAAATGACTTGGTCACCTTTGTCTCCAGATGTTAGACAGTAGAATTTAATATTCAGATAGAGTGAGGTTAGAGTACTTTATTTTCCTACCTTCTGTGCCCTTAACCTCTGGAACGCTGCTTGACATATAGCGAATGCTCAAATATTTGTATGAATAAATGAAGGCCTCATACAACCATTTCCTTTACTTTGAAGAAACAGTTTAGAAATCATTTACTGATGAGCAGTCACATTTTCTAGTTTTAAGATTGATTCTTTTTTTTTTTCCAACTTCTTTTTTTTTTTATGATCTTTTTGAGACAGGGTCTCCCTTTAGTCCCAGCTGGCCTGGAACTCACTAGGTAGACCGTCTTGCCTCTGTCTCTTGAGTGCTGGGATTAAAGGCGTGTGCTGCCATGCCTGGGTTCTGATTTTGTCTTTCTTTTTTTTTTTATTTTTTTATTCTTTTATTTTTGAGACAGGGTCTCCCTTTAGTCCCAGGTAGCCTGGAGCTCATTCTGTAGACTAGGCTGGCCTTGAACTCACAGAAATCCACCTGCCTCTGCCTCCGCCTCCTGAGTGCTAGGATTAAAGGCGTTCACAACCACGCCCAGCCTGATTTTGTCTTTTAATCCTACTGCTACTACTTAAGTGCAAAGGGAACACAGCTTCCTCACTGGCTTTGTTCACACAGTTAATGCATGCTGAGAATGCTCACTGTCCCCACCTTGGGTGAGTTTTCTGCCCCTCTTTGGTATCTCTAGTAAGTATTACATAGTCTTTATTCCCTATGCATACAATTTCTTTCTGTTGCATGCCTTGACCTTCCATTTACCAGTTAGATCTGGTAAATTGTGGATTCTGGTGCCAATTAAGCTATGTAAAATTAGAAACTCCTAGCATAATGAAATAAAAAACTATTGCCTCCTTATAATTGGATGTTACATTGGGGGATTTTAGAGTATTATCACACACAAACACACTGGGTTTTGACACTACTGGTGTTCTGCATTGTAGAGCTAGGCATAGAATTAATATATAATTTAAAACTTCACTAAAAATCATGTTGTTCTTTGCGTTCCTACTTCTGAACTAGAAACATTTTTTCCTTGGCAGTTCCAGTGGTTTCATAATCAAATATTTGAGTGAGAAGAGTTTAATTCCAAATTGGTATATTGGAGAACAGTTTGATTTGATATAACATTGATTCATTTATCATAAACACTTTTTTCTTGGGGAAAAATTAGCCCGAAGTTATCTGAATTATCCAACATCTGCAAGATATTTGATAGACTAATAGGTATACATTTACAAAATACTCTAAGAGAAATAGCAAATTTGAAAAGTATAGAGAACAGTTAATTGGCTGCTTTTTGGCCTTTAGAGTCAGCATAAATATCTCTTTGTAAGCCCAGGAGGCATGAGGAGAAACATAATGGAAACTGGGTAGGGTTTTTTTGTTTTGTTTTGTTTAGTTTTTGTTTTTGGTTTTTTGCCTTTTTGAGACAGGTTTTCCCTGTAGCCCTACCTGTTCTGGAATTCACTGTGTAGACCAGGCTGGCCTTGAACTCACAGAGATCCACCTGTCTCTGCCTCCCAAGTGCTAGGATTAAAGGCCTATGCCACCACACTCAACAAAACCCTGATAATTTTCATTGTTAGAAAAATACTAATTATCTTTTGGGTTTTTTGTTTTGTTTTGTTTTGTTTTGTTTTGTTTTGTTTTGTTTGTCTTTTTGAGACAGTGTCTCCCTGTTGTAGCCCAAGCTGGCCTAGAACTCACTATGTAGACCAGGCTGGCCTTGAACTCACTGTGATCCACCCGCCCCTGCCTCCTGAGTGCTGGGATTACAGGTGTGCATGCCTGGCAAGAAACTGGGTAGGTTTATCATCTCTCCTGAACATAAACAAGTCAGTTTAGTTCTCTTTGAATATGGATATCTCTCTTTTTTTAATTATTATTTAACTTTTTAATTTTATTTATTTTTATGTGTATGAATGTTCTGTCTGCATGCAGGTCTGTGCACCCCTGTTGTGCAATGCCGCGGAGGTCAGAAGAGGGCATCGGATTCCCCTGGAACTGGAGTTAAAGACGGTTCTCAGCCGCCATGTGGGTGCTGGGGATCAAACCCGGGTCCTCTGCAAGAGCAGTCCGGTGCTCTTAACCGCTAGGCCATCTCTCCAGCCCCGAATATGGATATCTCTTTCCAAAAGATATGGAGCCTTTGGGGGAGTTTGTCCTTACATAAGTTATTAGCTAATTTATTTACTTTTGATAATTTGAGACAGGTCTCATGTATCCCTTGAACTTGGTTCTGAGGAAGACCAAAACTCCCTGATCCTCCTGCCTTTCACCACCATGCCTGACTTTTTCTTTTTCTTTTTTCTTTTTTCTTTTCTCTTTTTTTTTTCTCAAGACAGGGTCTCCCTGTAGCCCCAGCTATCACCGTAGACCAAGGTGGCCTTGTACTCAACAGAGATCTCCCTGCCTCTGCCTCCCATGCTGAACTTTTAACTCAGGGCCTTAGGTTAGCCTCTACCATTGAGCTGTAGTCCTAGCTCCAGAAAGACATCCATGGTTTTGATTGATTTCCCCCCCCCCAGGCTTTTTGAGACAGTGTCTCCCTGTTGTAGCCCCAGCTGGCCTAGAACTCACTATGTAGACCAGACTGGCCTTGAACTCACAGCAATCCGCCTACCCCTGCCTCCTGAGTGCTGGGATTTAAAAGCTCTTGAAAAAGCTTTCTTGGGCTGGAGAGATAGCCTAGCGGTTAAGAGCACTGACTGCTCTTGCAGAGGACCTGGATTTGATCCCCAGCACCCACATGGCTGCCGAGAACTGTCTGAAACTCCAATTCCAGGAGAACTCCAGTTCCAGGGGAATCTGACACCCTCTTCTGACCTCCGCGGCATTGCACGACACGGTGCACAAACCTACATGCAGACAGTATATTCATACACATACAAAAATAAATAAAAATTAAAAAGAAAATAAAAAAAAAGCTTTCTTAAGGAAATCTCACAAGTTTTAGAATATATTATATATTTTGTACCAGTCATTTTTCTTTTAAGCCAAAGGTAATGTGACCTAACCTAACAATATAACCTAATATTTGAAAGTCATCCCAGTATATACAATCTGTGTTCCTTGACCACATGTGTCTCTAGATAGCTATATAGGCATGCAGACCAGCAACAGCAACAAAAATTATAAAACTTAAAATATGAGACTTTTCCTTTTTTGTTTTTTAGCTTTGCTTTTTTTAAATTTTTGTAACCTGTTTGTGCCATTCTTAGGTGTAAACTTTGAGGATGACAGTGTCTTCCAATATTAAAGGTTGGACAGTTGTTTTCAGTAGCTAAACTTTCTTGTTCAAATTTGAGATAGAGAGTCCTTGTCTGATTTTTAAATTAGGTTATCTTAGGCTTCAGATAATGAACTGGTAAGAGTTGTGATTGTTATGATGCTTTGGGAAATCAATACCTTAGAAATCCTTCACTTACATATTATGTAATCATATGGGAGGCCCTCTCTTCTCCACTTACAACTTAAATTATAATGTGGTGAGAGTCAAGGTGCAGTCTTAGAAATAGACTTTGATAGAGATCCTTCCACATATATTGTCTTTTAAATTTTTAACAGTGAAATGAACCATAGATATTACTACTTTTATTTTGAAGCTAATAAAATGAGATTCACAAGATTATGATTTAGACTTATTTTTACGTACATTTTTTTTTCCTTTTTATTTATTTATTTTTTTCTTTTGAGATAGGGTCTCCCTTTAGTCCCAGCTGGCCTGGAGCTCGCTCTACACCAGGGCCTGGAGCTCACTTTTTACATCAGGCTGGCCTTGAACTTAGAGAGATCCACCTGCCTCTGCCTCCCGAGTGCTGGGATTAAAGGCATGAGCTACCACGCCCGGCTAGTACATTTTTGTGTGTGTGTGTGTGTGTGTGTGTGTGTGTGTATTCGTGTGTGTTCATGCGTGGTGGAGTGGTAGAGGCTAGAGGTTGATGTTGGGTACCTTGCTTGGTCATTTCTCCATCTTATTTTTCAAGATAGGGTCTTACTGAATCTGGAGCTTGTTGATTCAGCTAGACCGGCTGGCTGGTCAGTAATCAGTACCCCTCCCACACACATCCCCTATCCTCCCCTTTCTTCCTTCCCAGTACTAGAATTAGAGAATATATACTGCTGTGCATGAGTGTTGGGTACCTGAACTATCTGGTCCTCATACTTGTGCATGAGACTGAACCATTCCCCAGCTTCCTATCAGTATATGTAGAACAACATAAAAGGTTTCACTATGGCATTTCATATATATAAGCAAGGGTTCTGTTTGTTTGTTTGTTTGTTCAGGATCTCACTACTAACCCTGGCTAGCCTGGAACTCAGAGATCTGCCTGCCTTTGTCTGTTGAGTGCCACGATTAAAGGTATATGCTACCACATCTGGCTAAGCAAGGGTTTTAAATTTAGGATTTAGGTTAATTTCCTACTATTTTATGCATTTAAAGTCATTCTAACAAAGGTTCATCATAGATGTGACTCAAGCCTGGATCTCTACTTTTTTTTTTTTCTGTTTTTGAGAGAGGGTCTCCCTTTAGTCCTAGCTGGCCTGGAGCTTGCTATGTAGACCAGGCTGGCCTTGAACTCACAGAGATCCAACTGCCTCTGCAGAGGCACATGCCTCTGGCTCCCAAGTCCTGGGATTAAAGGAATGTGCCATCATGCCTGGCAGATCGCTCTACTTTGTAATTTATGCTTATTCCTTTTATTCCACATTTCTTTTTCTTTAAAAAAAAATTTTTTTTTTTTTTAGTTAAGTGTGTTTGTATGGGCATTCTCCTGTGAGTGCAAGGTGCCTGAGGAGGCCAGAGGCATCAAATGTGGAGCTAGAGATTAGGTGGTTGTAAGACACCTGACATGGATTCTGGGAACTGAACTCAGGTTCTCTGAAAGAGCAGTAAGTGTTCCTAACCACTGAGCTATCTCTCTACACTCCCCTTTCCCCATTTCTGTTAGGAAAAAACTGGCACTGAAAGGTGCGTGGGTTTAAGACTGATGTGAATATGAAGATGAAAAGTCTAGTCAGAAGACTTAGATTCTGTGGCTAAGAAAGGAAGATAGCAATCTTTGACTGTATCTGAGAAGTTGGTTGGCCACAGTGATAGAATAAATATAGCTAGAGAGAATGAATATGAGATCTTGCTACATAGCTGTACATGTTTTGAGTTAATTTTGATTTGGGAAATATTTGGTAAAAACTGGAAAGTTAAAAAAGCATACCATGCCAAAGAGATACCTAGGTTTTTAGGCTAGGTTGCCTGAGAAAGTAGGAGTGCACCATTATTGTTGGGGTGAATAGGCAGGCCAAGCCTTAAATCTTAATGATTTTATTTTTATGTGTATGGTGTTTGCCTATATGTATGTATGTGTACCACTTACATGCCTGGTACCTGCAGAGATGTTTGCTCCCCTGGAACTGGAGTTATATAGATACAAGCCACTTTGTGGTGCTGTTCTTGTCCTCTGCAATAGTAGCGAGTGCTGTTAACCACTGAACCACCTCTCCAACCCCCAATCTTAGTGATTTTTAAAGAGACACAGATTAGGAAAGGTTTGGAATTGGAGTTTAACAGCATATGAGTTGGAAACTTGCTGCCTTCTAAATAGATGAGAAAAACAGAAGATAAGAGCCCAATTCAGAGAGAAATTGATTTATTCAACATTTATTTGAGTAATGATTAGAGCCTATGTGCCAGTGATACATAATGGTAAGCAAAGGGAGACAGACATATTGGAATTTTGTCAGTCAAATAATTGCCACTTACAGATGAGTGTTAGGAAGAAAAGGTAGAAATTTTTGCTTGCAGTTTGTAAAAGGACCCGTCTTGGGAGACTTGAGACTCTGGTTAGGGAGGGCTTCCTCAAGGAAAGAGTCTCAAAATAGGTTCTGGAGATGCGTGGAAGCAAACAAGCTAGTAATCTCACTATTGAAAAAGGATTAGAAAATCATGAGCAGATTTAGTAGATAGATATATTAGTCTGGAAACTCAAAATGGAATCTTTAGAAGTTATAAGAATTTTAAATCAAATGAGTGATTTTATTGAAATCTGTTATAACACCAAAAACAGACATCTAGATTAAATTAAGGGGCTAATTGATTCCTAATGACAGAGGAAAAAAAGCTTAAAGCATCATAATTACTTGGAAAATCTTTCAAAGATAGTTTAACTTTCATGTAAGAAACTAGGTGGTCCTTAGCACTAGAAAAACAAGATAACAAAATTAGTAGAGGTAGTTCTGTTTCTGTATTTAGTAAACAAAGTAGTTTTAGACTTCCAGCTTTGAGATAAATTTCTCAGCTTAGTTAGAAGGGATATTTGAAGATGTGCCATATGTTAGGCTTTGTGCTAAGTCCTTCTGATACCAAGGGAATTCAGAAGCAGGTGGTAGATCCCCTTAATCCAAGCACTCAAGGGAGGCAGAGGCAGGCAGAATCTTGGTGAGTTTGAGGTCAGCATCATGTTCTACATAGTTCAGGCCAGCTAGTGCTTCATAGTGAAAATAAAACCAAGCAAAAAAAGCAGGAGGTGGATTGTGGATTATGTTAATTGGGAGTCATTTTAGGCCACTGGTAATGTCAACAGAGAATTACAATACTATGTGATAAGTACTTTTGGGTTTCAAATGTTTTTCTTCCACTTCCAAAGCTCACATTCTAATTAGCATATGTAAAACACTTCTGAGAGAGGGGGCTCAGTTGTTAAGATCATTGGCTGTGGGGGCCCTGGGTTGGTTCCTAGCACCACATGTCTATTAATAACCTTCAGTAACTTCAGTTTTAGGACATCTGATGTCCTCTTCTGGCCTCTGTGGACACTGGTGCACTTTACATACATACTCATGCACATAAAAGTAAATATTAAAAATTTTATTAAAAATCTGCCAGGTGTGGTATGGTGACTCCATGCTTTTGGGAGGTAGAGGCAGGTAGATCTCTGTAAGATCAAGGCCAGCATGGTCTACATAGCAAGTTCCATGCCAACTAGGCTGTAGGGAGACCCTATCTCAAAAAAAAAAAAAAAAAGCAGGCCATTTCTGAGTGGGGATTTTGGGGCTCTAGGTTTCCCAGTGGTCCTTTTAAGGGAACTGGTTCTAAAAGCTCTGGACCTCTGCATCTAAAAGTAGTTTGAGAGCCAAGGCTTGGTCCATGCATGATTATTTTATTATAGGCTATGAAGGAAAGTATGGGAACAATGGAAACCATATACCAAGTAAAAATGTATGTAGTCAAGTAAAATAATAAGATTCGACTTCAGCATTTGTAATGTTCACTTTTGTTAATTGAACTTGATTTTTTTTTTTTTATTTCATTTATTTAGGTGTGTGTGGAGTTTGATGGTGAGTCTTGGAGGAAGAGAAGATGGATAGAGATCTATAGCCTTCTAAGAAGAGCATTTTTAGTAGAGCATAACTTGGTTCTGGCTGAACGAAAATCTCCTGAAATTTCTGAACGAGTTATTCAGTGGCCTGCAATAGTGAGTAAAGCTTGGACTTTATTGAACTGGCAAGAAGAGAACATTCCATCCATTTAGGGTGAAACAAGGAAGATGTAATACCTGTCTTTGACCTCAGGGAAACAGTAGTGCAGGAAGAGCACAGGGATCTTTTACCTGATGGGAGCTCTGAGGCTCTTACCAGATCCCATGGCTTTTTAGGGCCTTATTTTCTTTCCTAAAAATGGGAGTGGATGTAATGTTCCAGGAGGGCTAGAAATGAGCAGATACACAAATATATAGAACTGTTTGGTTTGGCTCAGAGTCGGTGTTTTAAGAATATTAGAGTTAGGTGCCCACTCTTTAAAAATATGGCAAGTATATTCTAACAGGCAGAAGTAATTAGACTCTGGGTTATAACAGACATGAAGTGGGGAGAGGGACATGTTGGGTCATGGGGAGTTTTCCCCTTAGGAGGGGAAAAATTGGGAGTTCATATAATCAAGATGCATTGTTCATATGTGTAAAACTTTCAAAAATGAATAGAAGATACTCTATTAAAAATAAGTGGGAAGTACCTCTAAAAATCTTAAATTTCTAATGTTGAAACAGCAAGGTAAGGAAACACTGTTGGGTCTTCTCAGGAGTTCCTTATGGTAATAGCAGGCCAATGACTAGGAGTCATTGCCTTCCTCTTCTATGAGTGTCTAGCTTTGGTTTTATCATCTCTAAGGTTCCTGCTAGCTCAGAATATTTGGGAGCTCTAAAGATGCTAGAAGTCAGTTTATGATTATCCATATTGTAAGTCTGGAACAAAAGTGGTCCTTGGATCTGGAGAAGACAGGCCAGACTTAATGGGGCATGAGCTGAGGCTGAAGCCAGGTATGATTAGAGAAGCTGGGAAACTGATGGAAGGCTACCAAAGTGTACAGGGCCTGGGTTGTGATGCTAGCAAAGTTAAGATTTTGCCCTTAAATGAAGAGACCTTAGAGATGTTTGAATGTTAGAGACTTGTGGTTGTATTTTGTCCTTTTAAATTTTTTTCCTGTTAAGAATTTTCCAGAAATACATAGTTCCCCCAGAAAAACATATGTACACACATTTTTTTTTTTCACATTTTTGGGAAACCATGGATCTTTAGCCTTGTATGTTAATGAGTCCCAAATGTATTATCTGGTTTAAATTACTGGGTTTGAATAAGTGTAATCTGGTTACAGCATAAATAATTGTTTTGAAATCTTTGTGGTAAATAAAAACTAGAGGCTCTGTTTTTGCCGGTTCCTATTTTCATAAAGATGCTGATAGCGGTTTTGTTTTTAGATGTACAAATCTCTATTGGACAAAGCTGGCTTGGGATCTATAACTTCTGTTCGGTTCCTAGGAGATCAACAAAGTGTATTTCTTTCCAAAGAACTTTTGAAGCCTATACAGGTAAACCATAGGAAGAATATTAAACAGAAATGTAAGTTCTTCTAACCAACTCATGTTGGTTCCCCTCATGCAGATGCTTAATTGAGGAAAAAACCCATCTCATTAAAAGTTAGTTTTTGTATATTCTCAGTGTTACCCTGGTAGACTTGGGTGTCCTTTTAGAATTAAAAAAAAAAAAAAAATCAAATGGGTGTGTTGGGAAGAGTAGGTGTATGAAAAAATTTGAGTTTTTTTTATATACACATACATATATGTAATTCTCATGCATGGATCTCATGGTTGTGAGTTTGCCTACTTGGTAAAATATATTTGTAACTCCCAAATTGATATCTGTGGTACATGGTTTTATGTAGTCATACACAGAGCACCAAAGTTTCTTGATGCCACTTCCAGCAGAAATCACATTAGGCAGGTACTCTACAGCTTTTTGGTGTGAACAAGTTTGCCTTTGCAACTTAGTGACAGTTTTTGCCTTTTTTAGCTGTTCCTTCTCCCCCCTTTTTTGGTGGTAATTTTTCTCTTTAAAATGCCTCCAAAGGTATGCTTAAGTGCTATCTGGTGTTCATCATATGTGCAAGAAAGTTGTGAAGAAGGAAATGTGTATATTAGATAAATATTGTTCAGTCATGAGGTTCTAGATTTTAATGGATCAGCAATATATATTAAGCAAGGTATCTTTGAATAGAAGCATATATAAGACAAAAGTTATTAGATCAGTTCATGAAAATGTGACCAGAAGGTCAAAAGACACTGTATTTCTTATAAAAGCAAAACTTGTTCAGTGCTCCCTCATTTAGTATCTTGGCAACCTGATAGACTACTGTTGATAATGAGAACTGAATGTTTTCCAATTAGTTTGCAAAACTTTTGAGATCACAGGGCATGGTGGCATACACCTTTATTCCCAGCACTTGGGAGGCAGAGGGAGGCCAACCTGGTCTACATAGTGAGTTCAAGGCCAGCTGGGTCTACCAGGAAGACCTTGTCTCAAAAAGACCCAAAAAGAAAAAAACACCCTCTGAGATCTTTTTCTTCATACCATTTGAACTCTTAGGTCTAGCTCAGGTGTGATTGTTAGGAATTTGTTGGAAGGGAAGGAATCTACTACCTTAAAACATTTGTAGCTTTGATAACAATTCACCTTTTCCATATCACTTTATTAAGCTTATTAATCTTTATTTACTTCTGTTTTTAACTGTGATCTGTTTTTGTGTGGCATATAGGATTAATTAAACCTCTCTGTTTGCTAACAGACAGTTTGGGGTCCATAGTCAACTGGATTGCTGGACCTCTATTGGAAAACATAGACCATTGGCTTTGTCTCTATTTTCATCTTACTTTTATTTCCATGTGAATGAAAACAAAACCTATAATGTACTTTATATTGTTTTAAGTACTGGGACAGAGGAATGTGCTTTCACCTAAGCTAGTTTCAGATGCAAGTTACCTTTGTGTGTTTGGGAATGTCTTCATATTCTTCCTGCCTTAAATGGAAGAGCAATTTGCTCCTGAGTAAGAATCAGGGATTGGGGCTGGAGAGATGGCCTAGCGGTTAAGAGCGCCGACTGCTCTAACAGAGGACCCGGGTTCGATCCCCAGCACCCACATGGCGGCTGAGAACCGTCTGAAGCTCCAGTTCCAGGAGAACTCCAGTTCCAGGGGAATCCGAGACCCTCTTCTGACCTCCGCGGCGTTGCACGACACGGGTGCACAGACTTGCATGCAGACAGTACATTCATACACATACAGAAATAAATAAAAAAATAATAAAAAAAAATTAAAAAAAAAGAATCAGGGATTATATGGTGATATTGTAGATGTTCTGCTTTCTGAGTAATAAAAGTAATTTTTACTTCTTTGCATTGTTTTCTAAATCCGTCATGTATCCAAGCTTTTTCAGTTAAGGTAGAATTTTTAGTTCTGTTTCTTGACAGTAACAAAAAAAAATATATATATATATCTTCTATATATGTTTTGAAATATTTTTTTCTTAGTATTCTACTTTACTTTTGCTGAATGGCAAAAGTTGGGACTGGAGCAGTGAGTGGCTCAGTAGTTAAGAGCACTTGCTCTTCTTTCTGAGGACCTGACTTTGGTTCCTAGCACCCACATCAGTTGGTCCACAACTGCCTGTAACTTCAGGTCCTGGGTATCTGACACCCTTTCTGGATATCTGGATACATGTGGCATAATAACTCTCACCTAGATACACAGTTGTATGCATAAATTTAAAAAATCATTTTACAATTAAAAAAAATTTTTTTTTATTAATTTTATTTATTTCTGTATGTGTATGAATGTACTGTCTGCATGCAAGTTTGTGCACCCGTGTCGTGCAGTGCCGCGGAGGTCAGAAGAGGGCGTCGGATTCCCCCGGAACTGGAGTCTCAGACGGTTCTCGGCCGCCATGTGGGGGCTGGGGATCAAACCCGGGTCCTCTGCAAGAGCGGTCGGCGCTCTCAACCGCTAGGCCATCTCTCCAGCCCCACATTAACTTCTTTATGAAATTCCATGTTGGAGGATGTGGTTGCCTGACAGTATGATTGCTCTAAACAATTCAGATTGCAGCTGAAAAAAAATCATTGACATTTGGAAAAGTTGGAATTGTTTACATTGAATATGATGATGGGTAAGAGAACGATATCTGAATAAACTGTCTCACACATTCGATGTACCCTGAAACTGTCCTAGACACACTGTCTACCTTATCGAAGAGCCCTGTGTTTCAATTTTGTAGTGGGTATTAGAGAATCCTGAAAATTTTTCCTGAAATTGTAGTAGCAAGAAATGAAGTAAAAAACACCCATATATATTTGAATAATTAACTTTGAACACTTATGGAGATTGCCACAATGATGTTACTTGCCTAAAGAAATGCATTTTTGCAGCATGGCTCCCCTCTCAAGAGATACTAGTTGTTGTTTCTTTTTTTTTTTTTTTTTTAATTTATTT